>CAJQUW010008714.1:0-131246 GCA_907163375.1 Prostheceraeus crozeri
TGTAAGCTCATTCTAATTGTGTTAAATTATTCATGAATGATCCGAGTTCGATTCATTCAGCTAAATGCAGGTGTCTGTGGTTGTGACGATCGGTAGACACCAAGGAATTTTTTAAGGCATTTCTACTAGGTAACCATTTGCTCGAGAGGGCACTTTAAGACTGCACTCAAGATAGCATTTCAGTAGTAAGCATATGCTCTGCAAGAACACTGTCGCTCGCATTGATGACGTTCCAGGCATCTATAAGGGTATGTCTCAAAGAGCACTGTAGGGCTTAAGTTTTTATAAGTCTAAGGTCATGTAGCCTACCAAGTTGCCAAATAGCTAAAATTGCATAGTAAAAGTATATTTACAAGTGTGCTCGTATATTCTTGTTTACCTTACATGCCTGCCAGTTTTGTGTTATACCGATATTTTGGTATATAAAATATCTTGGAAAAAAAATAATTTGGATATTTTGGCTATAAAAGTTAACTGGCAAATTTTGGTATTTATGCGATTGCGTTTTTTTAATTAATCAATTATTCTAATTATAATAATATTAGTTAAATTATTTATGCTCTAAGTATGCTTCTTTAGTCATGAAATTTTGTTGCATATCCCCTGTATATCTGATCATTTCTTCAGGGAAAATATTTTTTCGATACACGTAAAATTAGTTCAAAAATTCGAATACGTAAGTTCCCGGACTGTGAATGTGTCATCAAATATGACTAATTGCTAAAATAACTCGTACAGACTCGAGGGTCCTTCCATATTAAGAAGCCTAAGCACAAAAAATTGGACTTAACTTTAATTAACTTTATTCAAACACACAAGAAAGTGAAAATGTGTGCTTAACACACCTTAGCTGTTAAATTAGCAAAAAGTATATAAAGCAAAACACCCAGTTCCGTCTATTTTACATAGAGGCCTAGGCACATTAATTACATCTGCAAGTGATGGCACGACAACAATAATCTATAAGGCGCTAAACTCGTTGCGAGATACTCTTCATGGATTTGCCGCAACTCATGCAGTGAATATATATTCTCCGCTTGAAAAGTTGACTTCTCGGAGCGATTGCTTCAAAAGTCTGTTAACCCAGCTGTCACATTGATTGAAGTCAGAAGTGTAATGCGCTTGCAATTGTTGCCAGTTGTCACTCAAAAAATTGAAAGATTTTTTCAGAAGCATGGCAGTGACAGCTGCCACCATAGAGAGGTAAAAAAGGCGCGTTGCTCGAGATTTCAGCCTACGCTTAATTAAGTTCGTCGTCTTGTGCACAAATTCAATACATCTGTCACCAATGCTATTCAGTTCCTCGTTCATTTGACGTTTTCTTCCCTCAGTTCGCCGCTCATTTTGAATTTGCATTAAGCTGTTCAGTTTATCGCTCAGTTCGCTAAAATATTCAATTCGCTCACTTCTGAGGCGGCCTTTTTCCTCGAATGCGAATGCGGCTGTTGGAAAAGCCGCTTCCTTCACAGCATTGCTTCATGCTGTGCAGGCGGAGGAGACCCTTTTCGTCGGAGACGGAAGCGGCTGTTGGAATAGGCGCTTCCTCAACCCGGCCTATGGGTAGTGATGAAAATTTTCCGGAAAATTTTCCATGGAAAATTATGGAAAAAATTGGAAAATTTTTGAAAATATTGGAAAATTTTGAAAGTTTTGATTTTTTTTGATACACCTTAGAATCTTTAGCGCTTCCACTGCCGAGGCAGCTAAATGTACCAATAAATTGGGTCTAAAACTCTTAATTTCATCATTATTTCGATTAAAGCGATCGTAGGAATGCGAGTTCCGTCCGCGGATTTTTGACAATTCCTTTGTCACCAGTGGCTTGTGCCACTTGGTTAGCATTTTTAATTGTCACACAGACACCGTTTTGGATGACGTGAATCTTGCTTTACAATAGGGGTACAATTTCATGCAATGTGAAAGATCTGAAGCAAAAATAATGTACTTTATTCTGGAGTTTGCTAATTGTTAGCTTGAAAGTTAAGCTTTAGTATGCAGCGTTGATCATAGTGATGCAAATTCTCCATGTGTTGATGAACAAGTGAAGCATAAGCACACAGTCCAAGCAGCATTCATGAGCGACCATTTTGGAAGACATAAAGACTGTAAACTGATCGTTAGATATTTGGTCACTAAAGATATCTGTGATGAGTAAAAGAATATCTATGATAGCCTCTAACTTCTGGCCTATTGTCCGACATCTTCGCTGAGGATACATTGGATACTTCCATGAGGATACTTCCATTTCTAGTTCAAATGGTTCAGATAGTTCCAATTCGATTTCAGATCTGCCCAAATGAATTTCAGATATGATCCACATGAATTTCCAGTTGAATTTAAGATCTTTTCAAAGTTGTGCTTCTGACAGATATCTGAAATTCAGCTAGAGAAATCTGAAATCCATCTGATGTCTGAAATTCATTTGGAAAGATCAGAAATAGACATGGAAAAGGTTCTGTTGGTTACAAAAGTTGACATACAGGGATGATAGAGAAGTTTTCGGTCTTTGAATATTACATAGTCTTTTCAAACGACTAAAATAAGTCTCCAAAACAAGGGGAAAAACGCAAAGATAAAACGTCAATCGCCGAAAAATAAATTTCAAAATTTTCCAGTGGAAAATTTTCCATTTGCATCACTACCTATGGGTATGTGGTCAAGGGCGCCCGTTTTGCTCGGAGGCGGGATTCTTGTTTAGGTTTGAGACGGGTGCGGAGGTGGATTTTAGAAAATCAACTCTGCATCCCTGCAATGTGCTTTTTGAATTGTATGCGGATAGGTGTTTAAGAATTATAGGACATAAAGAATAAGGAAGCCATTTCTTCGTATTATCTATAAATACTGCAAATTGAAATATACTGTCTTTCTGCATTCTGTAAGTTTCAAAGCAACTTATGCATTCTAAATTGAAAAATGAGTCCAGATCTAAATAGTTGATATTTTATCCAAAATCAGGAATCATCGGCGAGCCTAGTTCACGTCCACACTCATTTCAGCTCCCCGGGGAATGGCCATTCCATATGCAGTCATGGAGGAAACAACTGAGGTGCATGTAGCAATAAATAATATTTTGACAATTTTATTATGAGTAAAATTTGAATATTCAAATCTCTTCTCATCATCAACTAAGGATGCAGCTCAATATTTAAATATGCTATTTACATTATGTTTTCAAAAAGTATAATTTGCTAATTACTGCAGATAAACTAACTTAGACGAAATGTCACAGCTTAATTAGCAACATAGGAAGCAATTAACCTAAATAGTTGAAGCCGTTATCTACATCGTCTATGCTCTCGCATTGTCGCTATCTTTCATTA
Organism: Prostheceraeus crozeri; assembly: GCA_907163375.1. Lineage (NCBI taxonomy): Eukaryota > Metazoa > Platyhelminthes > Polycladida > Euryleptidae > Prostheceraeus > Prostheceraeus crozeri. The sequence goes on from CAJQUW010008714.1 coordinate 3,321, forward strand.
TTTTGCAAAGTGTCAATCTAAGGATTTAATTCTATATTCAATTATATCAATGCACTGTAACTAAGAATTTTGCTTTCGAGCTACAATAAAGTTATTATTAGCATCATGCGCATGAGACGAAAGCAGCTGTGATATTAATCAAGTTTTGAATACCCACATAACTATTCTTTCGGAATAAAAGTTAGTGACTTTGAGACATATGAAAAAATCCTTGCATATCTCAATTGCATGATTCCAAATTTAAAGATATTTCAAACCAGGGTCCTTCCAAAATCATATACATGTACAGTGTATTGATCTGAAAGTTCGTAAGTCTTTGCTGCGATTTTTTGAAAATTTGCATCATAATGTACACTGTCATATATCATATAGCCTAATCTGAAGTGTCAAATCATCAGACATTTAAATAGAAAATATCAATCTACTCGAAATCTTTACTTGCTGACCATTTCAGGCAGCCTATACATAGCCTATGGCGACATTAAAATTTTGCGTGTCATTTGCTCTCACCGAAATTCGGTGTCCTCATTTGCTGATAATCAAGAAAATGAATTCATAAAATACTTGCGATGATCTCATAAAATACTTGAAGTTGCAATCATTTATCAAAGGGATCGAAAAAATTATATGATGCATGCACATATAAATCTAGGCCTATAAGATGTTACCCACACATTCAGGCATTAGCATATGATTTTTAGAATTTATTAAATAGGCCTATACAAAATATTTTCAATAAAATAATAATAAATTAATAAAATATAATTCCAACTACAAAATAGGTGGAATTGTAGAAAAAGCACTATCAGTGTATCGATGTCAATAAATCTATAGGAATTTGATGAATTAGAAGAAAATAATTTCAGTTCATTCCTCAGTTCATGAACGACAAAATCTTACTTCAGTTCAGTGCAGAAAGTGAAATATCTCGTTCGCGGAGTTCCCGAGTTACGAAGATAAGTTTGAGACTTTTGAGAGAGGCCTACAAAAATCTCACTAATAGACAATCTTGCGAAATGCTTGCGAATCTGCCAAAAATCTTACGATCGTAAGATGCAATCCCATTTCTTGTGCCTGTCGTTCCCAAGATTATCAGCAAAACCTCAAGATGTTTTTATCGAAAATTGTCGTGTGGATCTTGCATCATGATTTGAGCAGGACAGTCAATCGACAACTTCAAGCGCTGCTATTCAGACACGTTCCTCCTTGTGCGTGTGGGAGATGCGACTTTGGTTATTTATGCTAAACACACACATACAGTATATTTATACATACTAATTGGTGTATTCATATCAAACAATTATGCACCTAGCAATGAGCAACATGCCATAACTCAGACTGGAACATAGGCCTATGCCTGCTTGCATGATGTTACGCGTATCACGATGCCGATGAATTGCCCATTGCCTGATGTTGTGTTTGAGCTAGATGTTAACCAAGTTTCAAATCTGTAAATGAAAATATCTGTTTGAAATTATTTATTCGTTGAATCTTGAAACTGGCTGCTTGAATTATGGATCATTGATATACACAGTTTCAAGCCAATTGCACTTGCACATAATTGGTACCGTATGAATGATATTTAATCTACCTCAGAAGATGCAGACGTGTGAATTGCGATGTTTACGGTGAATTGCACGGACGCCTGCAAGCCATATCGAGACGTCCGTGGGTGAATTGGCTCTAAAAATTCTTGGGGGATTCCAAATGGAATTCCCGTGCCACGTGCTCTAAATTTAGTAGGCGCTCTAGGAGGCCTGCTCATTTTTCTGATGCTTTGCGAGTCACACTAAGTATAGATATCATCTCATTCATAATTTACTCCTAAGTTTGATTTCACTCTAATTTATCTTGATTTCTGTAATCATTGCAACTACATTGCTGACTTAGTGTTGTCTCAAGATAACGATTAGCGCATGAAGGCGAGCCCAACAACGTCTTCAACTTAATGTGATGTCCTGGCGTGTGTCAGCAGTTGAGTTCCCGATTTCCACAGTGCAAATGTGTTTCTGTCTCGTCTGCGTCTTTCGTATTCGTGATGGAAAGCTACCGTCGTGTGTTCCTGTTGAGGATAATATTCCATCTTGGATTTTGCTTTTTCAGAGTATTCATCACTGAATTCAGACATGAGTAGCAAATAAATCCATGTAAGTAAAAGCAAATTCTAAGCCATCCATTCGAAAACTGTCCTCAATTTGCTAAATAAGCGGAAAATTTTTCGCTAGTCATTAATTACTCGTGATCGTTTACAAGTCAAAAAGCAGAACATGCTAAATTTGAATAACTAGTGAGATTAGCACAATTATGCGGTCACTAGTGAACTGCTAACTAGCCAGAAATCAAGAGAGACTGTCGTCAAATTCTATGCTTGATGCCAACCAATACGGGAATTTGACATTCTGATAGAGGAGGTCATATATTCTTTTTATTTCTGGATGGTTGGCATGCAGTTTGATTGTTACTACACCTATGTATGTGATTGATGAACGCTGAATATCGTATTGTTGTTTACTTTTGATACGTCATTGCAGACAGTAAAGAAAGATTAAAATTAGAACTGAATAATTTGTTGTATTGGGGTTCTGTAGGGCTGAGTCCTCCTACAGTCAGCGTATTGAAAACAAGCGTCCATCCTCACAGACAAATGGATTTATCGTGTTCTTTATTGAAAATGTCTGAAATTCGAATCACATGAGATAATGCAGTATTTACAGACCTGTTCATAAAATAGTATATTATTCCTCTACTTGCAAATTTTATAAGTAGTGCACTGTATTCAGTCTGTTAAATAAACACGAGAAGATTATTGTCCTGAAAGACGCACAAGATAGCTGAAAATAGAACGAAGCGTCACCGACACTACAGATAGGCCTAAATTGTAATTAAAATATGTCTTTCAACGCACGAAAGTGAGAAATATTTTTTGTGTTGAAGGCTATGTTTTATTACTTATTATGTAATATGCTTTATTCAGCAACGAGAATATCACACTTTCTGGAATAGGCTTAATTAAGTTAACGCAAGTTTTATTAAGTAGGATCAAGTGGTAGGGTATAGTCGAAGGATAGCCAGTACATGGAAAAGGTTTGTCTTAGCTGATTTCACGAACATTTCAATTTGGAAATGTAAGTTTACATGCCGCTATCATTTTTCAAGTTATCTTATTTCATTATTTTAATTAATCAAAGGCAATTAATCAACATGTGTTTTGGAAGAGAGGACACATTCGAATCAAGAAGAATCATAAAAGATGAAAATCATTCGTGTCTTGATTGATATATCCTTTAACAACTTCATTTCTATTTGTCAAATTGTTATGAATTGAATGTCATAAATTCGACCATACATGCTTTAAATTAATTGGAAACTAGGAAGAAAAACGCTAATGATGCGTTTCAGAACCTGCTCAATTGAGGTTATTATGTCTATTATACAAAACTCATTCTCATCAATGTGTAAACAAATATTTAGTCATACAGGTATTTTTCGGTATTGCTCTACTTTATCCGTCTCACGTCCTTTGATACCGTATGTCTTCAGAAATTACGAAATGAATCTCTGAAGCTAAAATGGTAAACTTGGACAATTGTGAGTTTGATTAATTGTGTCTTGAAATTATAGCTATCAAATTTTGAATATGATTCACTACTTTGAGATCTGTCAGCAGGCCTAGAGTTGGACTATTTTATGAATTCATCTTGGTATATGTGAGGATGTTCTGAATCACATCTTATGATGCTGTGCATCAATTATTATGCTTTGACTTTCAATATGTTTATCATATGACAATCTCAATTCAAATACTTTCAGTGGATGCGCTATGTTGAATTTTGCGACTTGGATCTCTGAAGGACTTCACGGAGACATGGGATGAGCTAACGTGAGTTTCTGAATCCGTTCATTTTCAGACTACTTTGCATTGCCTCTAATTCGTTTGTTAGTTCGGTTGCGTATCTTATCCACTGGCTTCAAAGTTACGTTGCTTGAAGTTGAATGTCATTCATTTTTATCAAATTTTGTCAATTTTCTTTATACAAGCCTTCAAGAAAGTATTTGTTTCGTTTCAGCGTGGTGATAGTTTCAATGATCTGTATATACCGATAGTCAGTGGATTCCTGTGTCATACTGATTGAAATATTTAACGGTATGATCTGGGAGTCAGTTGACTTATTGGACTGTTCAACACCTGTAGCAGGAAAGCTGAAGTAAGTGAAATTTCTGGTATTTTGTAGCTATTCGGCTTTTGAGAAACGGTAGGTTGCTAGGCGCTGGGATAGATCATCATCATTTCGCCTACAATCTTTCTATAAGATCTTGAGACCGCGACGTGCATAAAATCTATACGGTCTTATCGATCTCACAAATCTCTTAGTAGTAAGTAAATCTACACCACTGGACCGCGCAAGATGATCGCCGTCGACCGACCTCCCCCCTCCTGTGAGACTAGGGCGTCGGCCTAGTCCGCCACCTGGTTGCTTTGAGCCCGACTCCCCCCTCTGGAACGTCAGAGTTGCCAGAGGTTGTGGTGCGCTCTCCAGGTTGGCGTGGTGTGCCGGCCAGGTTGGAAGGGTGGAATTTCGGTGCGAGACCCCTCCCATCGTGTTTCTCGTCAAAAGTTGGGTGAACAAAATTGGACGTCCCCCCCCTTAGCAGCGATCTTCTAATTTTGGTTCTAGTGGATGGATTTTGTCTTATACAGTGGCGGAAAAAAGTCTGAAGCCAGTGAATTTTCTTAACTAAAATTTTGTTTTCTTATCTTTATTTTGTACTATTTTCATATTTATGTATCATCCATTGTCAATGAATTAAAAGCAAGTGCTATTGAACAACATATCATCTTATATTTCATAAAATACAAAAGAATCGTTCGGAAAATGTAGTCAGTACTTGGTTGGGCCGCCCTTGGCTTCAATAACAGCCTGACAACGACGCCTCATGGACTGGACCAAGGTGCGACAACGATCGACCGTGATATTGCTCCATGCTTCACTCACCACCCGAAACAGTTCTTCTTTGTTAGAGGGGCGCTGACTTTTGACCGGGAAGTCCACCACTTGCCAAAGATGCTCAATCGGGTTGAGGTCTGGTGACTGGGCCGGCCACCAAAGACATTGAAAACTGTGGTCATTGATCCATTGCTTGACTGACCTGGGCGTGTGTTTTGGATCATTGTCATGCGGAAAGATCCATTGGTCACTGGCAAACATGGTATGCGCAGCTGGTAGCATGGTCTCTTCCAGTATATTTCGATATTGGTATTGGTCCATTACGCCGACCACCAGCCGGATAGGGCCTGGTCCGAGTGCCGACATGCTAGCCCATACCATGATGCTGCCATCCGTGCTTCACGGTCGGTACGAGACAGGCAGGATTAATTTCCTCACCAGCGCGACGACGAACAATGACTTGTCCATCATCGCCAAACAGGTTATAATTGGATTCGTCCGACCACAAAACTCGCTCCCATTGTTGGTCGCTCCAGCTAAGATGCTCTCTGGCCCAGGTCAGTAGGGCAGTATGGTTCTTGTCGGAGATCAGGGGCTTTTGGCGAGCGACTCGCCCATACAGACCGACTTCCATTAGTCGATTCTGGACAGTGCGCGTGGTGATATCGACGCGGTAATCGCTGGACAGAGATTTCCGGATATCGGGAGCCGTTAACCGCCGGTCGTTCAGACTCATCCGAACAAGCACTCGGTCAGTAGTTGCTCGAGGCCTGCCACTCCGAGGACGTGACTTGTAATCGCCGGTGGTGCGATAAATTGAGATGGCCTTCTCCACTGCTCCTCGACTGACCCCAAGAGCTGCAGCCACTTGTCGTTGCGACTGTCCCGAATTGATGCGGTCAACGATGACAGCGCGCAGTTCCGTTGTCAACTCGGCACTCATGATGATGAAAATGAAGTTAATTTCTTACTAACAGATGCTCGCACAATTTTTGAATTGTTTGAATTCAAAAATTTGAATGTCTATCACAATCATTGTGCAAATTTCTTAGCTCATTCATTTAGTAGGATGTCTATGCACATTCAAGATTGAATTTACTTACACTGACAGCCGCAGAATCAATACCATAGCAATCAGAGCACATCTATCACTGAAACTCAGTCAAAATTAAGGGTGGCTTCAGACCGGACCTCAACCCGATTGAGCATCTTTGGCAAGTGGTGGACTTCCCGGTCAAAAGTCAGCGCCCCTCTAACAAAGAAGAACTGTTTCGGGTGGTGAGTGAAGCATGGAGCAATATCACGGTCGATCGTTGTCGCACCTTGGTCCAGTCCATGAGGCGTCGTTGTCAGGCTGTTATTGAAGCCAAGGGCGGCCCAACCAAGTACTGACTAAATTTTCCGAACGATTCTTTTGTATTTTATGAAATATAAGATGATATGTTGTTCAATAGCACTTGCTTTTAATCCATTGACAATGGATGATACATAAATATGAAAATAGTACAAAATAAAGATAAGAAAACAAAATTTTAGTTAAGAAAATTCACTGGCTTCAGACTTTTTTCCGCCACCGTAGATACTCATTTGAAAGAGGAGAAAAAACTGCTCAATGACATTTTTGTTGCAAGTCAATCGGATCAGCCGTTCAAAAGTTAGAGCTGTTACAAGATTTTAGGTCAGACCTCAGATTTGACAAAAAAATCCTAAGTTTCAGAGCGACTTTGTATGGACAAAATTTTGAAAATTTTTCCAAAGTGTCGCATTTCGACCTGGGACCTTTACCAAAACAGTTTTCATCAAATTTCACCGACCTCCCCCCCCGGCACCGATCTTCCAATTTCGGTTCTAGTGATCGTAGAAAGTCGTGCAATAGCTCGTTTGAAAGCTAAGAGTGAGACAAATTCAGTGAAAGAAACGGCTTGTTCATATCTGTCTTCGTTTAGATGTGAGACGCCATTTAAGATTTGGGAGATTGGCGAAAAACGACAGAGTTAGAATTTCCCAAGAAACAGCTCCAGCGGGCAAATAAAGGCTCGGATTGGTAAACGGGGGCCAGATTTGGAATCAGCTTGATGTTATTGTCCAATGAGGATCATCATCCAATGAGAATCAAGCATTTCTATATAAATAGCGAGCCTTCCACAGTGAGAATCATTCCATCGTTGAATCACACGAGTGACGGACGCACATTTTCTCTCTCTCTCTATTCTATTATCCAACTAAAATGGTAAGTCGCTACTTCCCTCCCTCTCCTCCCTTGAACGTAAACTTAATACAATCTTTTTCATTTTCAGGCATCTACTCCATCTGCTGCACCAGTAGGACAAAATGGCGGTCAAACGTTACAAGGTTCGCTACGATCAGATCATCTACAACTGAGGCCAGTGGAAGAAACAACCAAGGTACATAATCCTACACCGCTACAGCGTAAATTTAAACAAGTCTTGCGTTATGACGATCATAGCGTAGTACTCCAAACGGGAATGCTTCCTTCCACGGATGTCAAGATAATGCTCAATCAGTATGGGGACTACATACTGATCCCCGTGAGTCCGTACATTCGCCGCTAACTTGATATTATTGAGGAGTACGTAACATTAAATATGGACATTCCTACTCCTCTTGATCAAGAGTGGAAGGCGAGAGATGACAAGGATACTCCCTATAGAAAGATTTGGGATGGTAATCAAATTTGCCTACCGGTATCACATTGGTGTACTTACTATAAGAAGGAGGGAGATCATTCAACATCCATCACATGCGACGAGCTCGGAGAAGGTACTTGGGATATCCTTTTCAAAGTGAATGGGCTATATTATGGTCGGCACAAGGATAATAAAATAGCCTCTCTCTCCATGCATATGGAATCCATCCTATATATTCCAAAACCACCCAACGTGGATGACATAATTGATCAAATCCTTAACAGCAGTGGTACGAAGCGCAAGTCGGAGAAGAATGCTGCATCAAAACGCAAATCAAAGAAGGAGAATTACTAGTCCTTTCCTAACTCTACCCTATGACAATTCGCTTATGTGCTTTGAGTGTCGTAGACGTGGTCTTATTAGATACATTTTACTTCTTCGTTGACATCATATCATTTGTGTATTTTGTCGTGAAAAGCATCGATGTAATTCTTCATTTTATAATATGTTATAGAACGTTTCCTTAGATGTGTAAATTTCCGTTTTAGGCTTCTATCATCATTTTTATGGATTGTGAGGGTGAACCTGTACAGGAGGTCAGTGCTATTGCTATGAACAATTGGACATATCAGATTGTTAGTGTCTATCATCAACATGCCAACTGCGATCCCAATGTTGATTAGTGGGCGAGAAAACACATTCATTGACTTAATCTGAAATATTTGCAAGACCACGGCTTTTCTTGTGAGAGTGCTCTTCTTATTGACTTTAAACGATGGTTAGCTGCTTTCAATGTTATACGCATCTTTTGTAATAATCCTGGTAAGGAGAGGAAAGTATTTCCCAATCTAATCATTGATGATATTTACTCTCCCGCCTTGGGATAGTAGAGTGAATCAACATTATCATGAAGTCACGAAACGTTTTAAGGATTTGTGTGTTCCTATTTTGTCTGTTCGTTGTAGTAGCTACGTTCATAACCAATGCTTCTTTCCTCCTTACCTCAACACTGCCAAAGTCCTGTATGGTCATCATTGCTCGCTGTATGATAGTTACCAGCTGTATCTATTTTATCTGTTTCAAACCATTGATTTATAATGCATGCTTGTTACTATTATTCAATAAATGTTACTATGAGAAGAGTTGTTGTTTTCATGCAATGGATGGGTTAGATAAAGGGCGATCATGTCTTTCTCAAACGACTGCGGAACATTACATTTTCATAGGCAAAGTTTAAAAGGAGCTGTTCAAGATTATGTGATACATTTTCATAAAGATGAGACCGACATCGAAGCAGTGGTCGATGATGCTAGCACTCTATTTCTAGAGTTAATGAATACATTCTCTGATAGCATTGTTATGGCGCGATTAGTTGCGAAAATTAAGTTTAGTCATTTTGGAAAGGAAGAGGTGGAAAGTCGCTCTTTCCATTTTGCTTCTTATTCAATGGAAGTGGTAGATCACCCCGAAGAATTTTTTAAACGACATATGATAAAAATTGCTGAACGTCTTAACGCATTTAACCATCATGGCAGCAGTCTAGTGATTGAAGCGATTTCAGATATTCACATTCAAATTTCTATAAAGAAAAATTGAAAATGCAGTGGTACTTGATTGTAGCACACTGGTTTTCGAGCTATGCCTGCTCACTCTCGAAGTATATTCCTTCTGTACATGCGTCTATTATTTAGAAAAGGCTAGCAAATTCATATCTTCAAAAAGACTTGCTATAGACATCAGTAACGGTGAAACTATGTGTTGCGATGTATGTAAGCGAAAGGATGGAAATGAAAAGCGCATCTTCAAGAGATGTAAGCATGCTTTTTGTCAACGCTTTCTCATACGTAATTGAATTCAACTTTGCAAATGTAACCACTGTGATATTGCTCATTTCGAGTGTCACTTATGCCGCAATAGTTAGTACCTATGCAAATGTGGTAAAAACAGGTTTTAGCAAAGACTAACACGGAAAATGGCGAAACGTAAAATGACGAAACGTAAAAGTCAAAAGTCTTCAAAGTTTTCTTCAGCCATTCAAACTCTCCGACGAATGAAAGCAAATCAGCGATACAATGCTATACGACATACTAACGATAAATTCATTCGTGAAATTATTTCTCATGTGAGAAAGTTGAGGACGAAGAAATTGGCACCAAAACAACGAAATTTACTTAAGCGATATGCTACGAAATTGCGTTTCATCTCCAATCCTAAAGTCACCCTTCAAAGAAAGAGGGAAACTCTAACACAAAAGGGCGGTTTCCATCCAGCGTTACTACCGATGCTAGCTCCTATCGTGGGCAACGTATTGGGTAATATCATTGGCTCTAAACGTTAATTATGCAAATGTTGAATCTCAAAGTATTATAATGGATTTCAGACTTCAATGTGATAAAGTTCTGACTGTATCAGGTCCATCTCATGCAGGTAAAACTGTTTTCACGCTGAATTTATTGGATAAAAGAAGAGAGTTGTTTAAGGAACCTATCAATCGAGTGATTTGGTGTTAACCGTCGCTGTTTCAGGAATTGCAAAGTCGCAACTTTATTCGACATGAAGGAATTATTCCAGTGGATAAACTTCAGTCTAATGATGTTGTTGTATTGGATGATTTATTAAAAGAAAGTAAGAATTCAAAAGATGTTACAGATATGTTCACTCACGCAGCACATCATAAAAGGTGCTTTATCATCTATATCACACAAAATTTTTTTCCTGATGGAAAAGAAGCTCGTACACGAAACCTGAATACACACTATTATGCTATTTTCAAGAATCCGCGAGATAAAAGTCAATTTGAAATTTTAGCGCGACAAGTTGCACCAAGAGGATCAAAAGCCTTAATTGAAATTTTTCAAGCAGCTACTGAAAAACCACACGGTTGCTTATTCATTGACTTTACGCAAGAGTGTCCGGAAGAATTTAGATTTCGAAGTGATATTTTGAAAACTCCCATGATTATCTACAAACTATGAGTTCTTATTCTCACATGATTGTTATTCCTCAGGATGAATATGTACAATTGACTGCTATACAACAAGTAAAGCAACCTCTTGCAAATCAAATGTATAGGAAAGAATTAGATTATCAGCAAAATGTTCACATCAAAGATCCACATCGTGCTGTATTATTACAATAGGAAACTGTTGAACAATTGAAAAACTTGAAGAATAAGATGCGTGACTCTGTGTCGACTGCTACACCTTTAGCATCTCGTGCACATGCCATATCTCTTTTCAACAGTATTGAACCCCACCTCAATGTAAATGATAGAGGAGAAATCATTACAGATGAAAATAAAGTGATTGATGCTTCACGTTATGAAGACTTGATTCAGTATGCGACACGTAGAAAGCGCCGTCATGGCTATGTTCCACCTGGTTGGACATACTTTCTTAAACTATTGAAAAAGCATAATGTGCCAAAATTTGCTTTGAATAATGAGACATTGAAAGAACTTGATTCAACAGTGGCTACCGCTCCAATGCTTCAGACGATGAAAATGCCAACAAATTGGCTTAAGACGTCACCTGCTACATCCCCTCCCACACTCACTCAGCAAACAAGAGGAAGAACTCGACGAAGATCTACGCCACCACTAAAACTAGTAAAAAGAAAACGTAAAACAGCTCCTCCCAAGAAATACATGTTCTCAGACTATGAATATGAAGCAGATGTGTTACTTACCATGTAATGAGCCGCCGGAGGTGAATGTCGTTGTCACTTGCACTTGCTGCACCAGCTCTCACAATGAAACCCCTAAGCAATGTGAACACGATCGCTAAACCGCTAAAGCTAAATGCTGTAGTTGCTGTAAATGTAGAAAGGCAAGAAAGCAAAAAGATAAGAAGGAGGAAAAAGAGTCAGTCGTCATCGACTGAGCTTTTGAAGTCAATCTATTATAATGTAAAAGATCCGGCAGGATTTGCATCGATCAAGAAATTGTCAAAAGCGAGTGGTCTTCCACAATCACAAGTGAAACGATGGTTAAAGGGTCAGGCTACCTATACACTCCACAAACAAGCGAAAAAGCAGTACCGTACCCGCCATTATATTGTTCATGACATTGATGAACAGTGGCAAGCAGATTTGTGTGATGTCGCCTCCATTTCAAAACATAACTCAGGAAATAATTTTATTTTAACCGTCATTGATATTTTCTCGTGTTATGCGTGGGCTCAACCTTTAAAAACTAGAGAAGGGAAAGGAGTAGCAAAAGCATTCCAAACAATTTTTCGAGAAGGCCGCATTCCGAAAAGAATTCAGAGTGATCAAGGAAAAGAGTTTGAAAATCAGCGTGTGAGAAGATTATTTGAGAGGCATGACATTGAGTTGTTTAGTGTAAAGAGTGCTTATAAAGCTGCACTCGTTGGACGTTTTAATCGCACATTAAAAAATCGCTTGTGGCGACATTTTACTGCCAACTTGACACAAAATTGGACAAAGGTTCTACAAGATACACTCCATGCCTACAATCCCTCTATCCATCGTTCTATTGGACTCAGACCAGTAGATGTAAATGCTGACAATGTAGATAAAGTGCGCGAATCATTCCAACGTAAACGCACTCATGTGAAAAGTGATGTGAAAATTGGTAATAAAGTTCGTATCTCAAAAGTGAAGAGTATTTTTGCTAAAGGGTACCTTCCAAATTGGACAGAGGAGGTATTTACAGTATCAAGGATTGATCAAAAAGGCTCTCCCACCACCTACAAGTTGAAAGATTACGATAATGAAGAAATTGAGGGTAGCTTTTACCGCGATGAGATTGAGGTAGTCACTGAAAGTGAAACATATTTGGTAGAGAAAATCATTCGATGTAAAAAACGACAAGGTGAAGAATGGTGTCTCTTTAAATGGACTGGTTATCCTTCAAGTATGAACTCTTGGATGCGTCGTGCCGACATCTTCCATCTAAGTGATCGACAGTGTTTCATGCAAAGTTGTAACTGACAATGTTTAGGGTTTGAGCTATGAATCCAACTGCCTCATTTTATTCACGACCCTCCTATGTAAGTGGTGGAGGACAAATTTACATCGGCGATCGCCGCCAACGTGGAGGTAGCATACTTGGTGCACTGAAATCTGTTGTAGCACCTCTCATATCCAATGTCGGTAGATCTTTAAAACGAAATGTTTTAAGTAATGCCGTTCGTTGGCTTTGCTGGTGATGTTGCTAGTGATCTTTCCAGAGGTAGAAGTTTTAAGAGTAGTTTGTTGAATCGTGGGAAGGAACGCGGTTTAAAAACATTGAAGCAGACCTTTGCTGGTGTTACTCAAGGAAAGAAATCGCCTAAACGAATGAATAAAGGAAGAAGGAAACATCGCGGAGCTGGTAGGGTGCGATCTTCAGTCAAAAGGCATTCACGCAAACGTCGCAGAGGCTCTAATTATTCATCAGGCGCTAAACGACGACGCTGCCATAACTTCTAATCATGGAGTGTAAAACTTCCGGGTTTTGTTTGTTTGATCAACAAGCCATACAGACAGATATTCTTAGTTCAAGTATTGTAGATTATCATCCTCGAACAGCTGAGAATGCTGGCCCCATTGAATTTGTTATTCCTGGTGGTAGTGATGACTACATAGACTTGAGTTATGCGATGCTTGATTTGAGGTTTAGAATTCAGCAAGCAGATGGAACTGCTATTGACGATACACATAAGGTTGGACTGAACAAAGATCTCTTATCATGTAAAAAGTTTGTATATGATTTCCTGAATAAACAGGGTAGACACATCATCCATTTTTCTCCACACAATGATGATCATAATTATGTACATCATGTAGTTGAGAAAGATTGGATTGTTGGTTTAAGTCTAAGTTTAAGAAATGATTTAGGTTACCTCGCTAGCGCCTTAACAAGCTATGATAATTGTAACGTTAATTACCACCCAAGTGGTTGTAAAGATTTGATTTACAAAGAGAAAGCTTTTTATGTTGATCTTATTTGTAAAAATGAAAAGACATTGGTGAAGAAGATTGTGATTAAGCCAAGAAAGACAAACATGACTCCTGAAACATTAGTGAAGAAATTTAATTTTCTCCTTCGAGTTGATGGTAAACAAGTGGCGACATTGACTTATACGAAATCAACGGATCAAATCGTCATTAGTAAATTAGATGATGATGATCTAGTATTAGTTTGTTCAGAAGATTTTCATCAGTTCTTGCGACATCGCTCTGCAGCCGTTCATGGAAAATCTGATATCCGCTATTTGAAATGTGATGGGTCAAATCAAGTTGATACAGAATGGTCGGTATCTTTATACAGAAAGTGTGTAGAGCCTTTGAGTGGAATCTCACATAGAACAAGAGTGTTGGCACCTCGCATGATCACTTCAGTTAAGATGGAAATAGATTATTTGAATGAAGTGATTCAAGATGAACATATTTCGTTTTCTGAAAAAGAAGGTGTGCCATCTCTTCGTGTTAGCGGGAAAAATATTGAGCTGATCAAGGAAAATACCCTAAAGGACATTTTGGGCTTTGATCAAAATACGTTTAAAAGTGGTACTGTAACAAAAGCTAGCGCGCATCTATCATTATCGCGTCGTATTAATTATTTTCAGTTATATTCCAATATTGGTGAAGATGTGAGTGTGGGAGATGCTGAAGCTCCACTTTTAGCAATGATACCATACCAACCAAAAAGCTGTAGCATTATATCGGAGCATACTTTTAAGAAAGTGCATTATACAGACCTGAAATCAAACTATATACTACAGATTGATATTGCCATATATGACGATGCTGGCGCGTTGATTCCTTTTCATAAAGACGCTGTGACAAGTATAACACTCCATTTCCGAATGAAGAGTTAATGCAAACGCATTCATATTTTTCTCCAATGTGATTAGTATGGAAAGTGAAAATAAGGACTCGTTTCTAATCTACTTACCCAGCAATGCTTCTATGAATAAATTTCCCAAAAATAAACCATCAGACCATCGAGTAGAATTAAATCGCCCACTGCATTTAGAAGGAGAATGGGAGGTTGGCGTTTCTAGTATTTGCTATGATAGCAATATTCAGAATGTGAATGATGTGGAAGAAATGATATTGACTCCTCGCACCCATGTTGGAATAACGATGAATAATGCATTCCAGTTCCCATACAATTTAACGTCAGATGGAAAGTGGAACTATGAATGGATTCAGATAAAATCAGATTATTATGGTCCATTTGGGAATGAGAAAATTATTAAGGCATTCAATAGTGGAAATACTTCCATCATGAAGAATAAGGATCAGAAAGTTTTTGAGTTTACTATCTATCATTGGAGTGGGAGACAGTTCCTTCGCTTTCATTCTTTTACTAAAGGTCTTACACTGAGGTTGGATAATGAATTCTATCCACATCTCGGTTTTGGTCATGGACTACATCTAACGTCAATTGCTACTGCAAATGTTAAAAAAGTTTATTCAAATCGAATCAACAAATTTCATTATAAATTTAAAATATTTGATGAAGATGTTATAGAATGTGAAGAACGCACTATTTTGAAAAAGCGTGGTGTTCAACCTTTATCACTTATTGAGTTAGTAAAACGATGGAATGAGACTGGGTAAGAAGTATGGAGAGAAATTTATGGCGGACAAAAATAAGTTGGTTATTCAGAAATATAATGACAAACTTACAGTTTATTTCACTCCAACCTTGCGCCATTTTGTAAGACATCCAACCCCTATTATTGGAAGCGGTCTGGTGTATGTTTCTCATGAATATCACACTAAAGCTGATTCAGTTAATGATGAATGGTGGCTGGACATCTATGGTGATCGCATCAAGAAAATTTACCAGTCTTATGAAGAATCTAAAGTTGCTATCAATATAATGCCGCGTCTATATCATACAGTTGAAAGCTTCATTCATGTAGTAAATCCTTATATACAACAGAAGTTGAAGCATGTGATGAAAAGTAAATATGATGTAAAGACACACCACATTTCGTTTTCAATTGAAAATCAACGCGTTGTTCTGAAACTGGGTGATGACATTCAATGTCAATTGAGTAAAAATTTGAAAAAACTCTTTGGTTTTTCAATGCTACAAACTGTGTTTACTGCTGCGCATACGATTGGTATAGAAACACCAATGACACTTGATAAACATGAACAGCACCTTTACATTCAAAGTGATTTGATTCTACCTATTTCTGTTGGTGAGAAAAAAGAATACATTTTACGTGATTTCATTCATGATAAAGACGCTTCATATGGAATAGTCGAGAAGATGTTTGAATCTATTTTCTATCATCCCGTCGTCAAACAAATGATACCCTCTATTGCTATCAAAATTACCAATGGTTTACAAGAGTGCATCCATGTGAAAGATACTAAATCCCTCATAACGTTAGTGTTTCGGAAAAAAAAGTGAAGTCATTGTGATATGTTTATTGAAATAAAAATATGTATATGAAAAAGTCTTTTCACAGATATAGGGGGAATGGGCTGACTGTAGGCATATATTCACAAGGAAGAAACGATCTCATGCGATACATAAAACAACCATGTATATCTACAAAAAGCAACATCAAAATACTGAGTTAAAGTTGATTATGTCAATACATCTCCTGAATATGGTAGCGTGAGTTTTATTCTTTTGGGTGGAGGTATGTTTGTGTCAGGATGTCTATGTGGAAGAGATGTGTTATGTCCTATCCAACACCTCTTATCCTCCCATGCTGAAAGCGCTCGTTTCTTGAACGTGTGCGTTTTCACAGTATGAACTTGAGATTTTAAAATTGTCATATTGACAAACGTTATAGTTTTACTTTTATAGGCCTTCTTATAGGACCGATGTTTCATTTTGTGAACAATGGATTTTGATATTCCTTTAGCACGCTTAATACTATCTGCACATTCTTTTAATTTCATGTAATACATTTTAGGACGGAGGAGAATCATTTCATTTATTTCCTTTCCTGCAGTTTCATCCTTAAAACAACCAAGTTTGGCTTTATTCTGTATGGAAAAGAGTGGATGAGCGCGATTGTAGTTAGATGTGTCGAAATAATTTTCTAATGACTTAGCTACATCATTAAAATTTAAATCTTTTTGAGTGGTAATTCCTAAAAAGAAACTGTCTGTATCACCACCCAGCAAGCGAACGTCTTTTACGAGAGGACATGGTTTTAATATTTTATAGAAGAGTTGATACATTTCAAGCTTGGAATAATCTAAAACGGCTTGCCTAATATAGATGGGTTTGCACAACTCAACTTCTGATTTTATCATTTTAACACCTACAAGATCCTCATCGATAATGTCTCTATCAATGAAAAGAGGTGATGAGGTCAATTTGTGATATTTTTGATCATCAGTGACTAGTTTGTAGTTGATGCGTTTTCTAACATCCTCCATGGTCTTTCCGAAAAGACTGTTATTTTTATATTGATAAAAATCCTTTTCAAAATTATTTTGGGCTAGTGCACGTTTTTGACTGTTACTATCTGAGTAAGGTTTCAGGAAGGCTTTCTGTCTAAATTTGATGATGCGGTGAACTGACTTTCATGAACTTTCGTGAACTGCCCTTCATGTTTTCGCGTCGCAGGTAGTCAGATATTGTAGAATATGCTCGAAGTTACAAGACGCTGTACACAAAACTAACAAGACACTAAATATCATGAAATCTAGAGGTTATTCTCAGCATGACTTGATGAGTTACACAGAAAAGGCTCTCACAAGGCATAATGAATCGCTTCACAAATATGGTCTTTTCTCGGCTCGACAATTCACTTCACTCTGTGAATTTCAATGAGGCACGCGACCAACAAACGACTCACATTTTCCTTAATGCCTTGCTGCATAGGTGAATAAACGACTAACAATGACCTGTAGCCATCATATGGGGGTGGGCGGTGAAGAGTGAATACAGAGCGCTTAGCGTGGCTTACGGGAGATGAGAGAGCTCCCATTCTTAAGTCTTGATGTATGAGGCGAAGTTTGTGTAAAGGCGGATTACATATTTATCACACAGCGATTGCATCTTTATGGGATTCGAGGATGAACAGGATCTGTTTACTTGTGGGAATCGAAAAGGCAAAGATTGATGTACAGGATTTGTTTACATGTGAAGATCGCAAAAAGCATACTGTATTTATTGATGGGATGAATTTAATGACAGGATCTGTTTACATGAGGGAAACGCAACAATTGAATAATGTCTGATTTATCTTTGTGACATATCTTTCAAGACATATCATTACCTATTCAGTATTTTGTCAGCCACTATGTGTGGGACCCCGCTCGTCTGGGTTTGAGTGTTCAGGTTAGGGGTCGAAACACAACTAGACGAGTACCTGCTGATGACTGACGGACTGCAGTATTATGTTTTATATCCCTCAATCGGTAACTGAAGTAGTGGTCGATGCATTGTAATTCAAATGAAGAAATGTGGAATTACATGAAGTACTATAGACGGATGAAGAAACTGGCGATAACAAATTCAAGTGAAGAAATAGTATTTCCCATGTGTAGTCTTAGGTATAGTGTGTATAGTTTCATTGCTTTCGGTGTAGTAGAGTGTCATTGTAGTTCTATTGTTTACCTCCATTATCCACTTTCCACTTATCCACTCTTACCATTATCCACTTTGTGTAGTGTCAGATATAGTTAACTTGTAATCAGTGTAGTAGCATCGTTATATTTCCATATTTTACCTCCATTTTTCCAATTTTTATTCATCGGTTTCCTGTTGTTTTATAATATCCATTTTTAATTTCCTTAACCTATGGTGACCATTGTCTTATTCTATTTCCACTATCAGCATCTGTAGTCGGTACAGTATATTAGAAGTCTGTTTTGAACGTGTATACGGCAGTGTTTGGAATCTATGGTATTAGTATATTAACGGCAAGAATGAGTAGTATTACAAGTCTTAAGATTTCCATTTTTACCAGATATTGGGCCAAAGCTGATCAATTTTAATTCGTTGCCACGAGAAAGCTACATTGAGTTCTTTTAAGAACTGATTAATCCAATGGTTACAGTAGCATTGCCTTTGTACACTTGCGGATTGGAGAACGCTATCAGTCCTCCTTAGGACTACTTTAACTAATAATTTAAATTAGTAAGCATTATATTCTATTATAAATGGCTACTGGGATGACTTTCATCATCGTATGAGAATTTAGAAGCATGCCCATTTCTAAATAGAGTTTTTTTATTATGCAGAAGTGCACGAGATAATTTTTCTTATCATATTGGGTGAGTAAAAGTTTGCGGCATGGTTTATACCTGGGCTGTCCACACTCTGTTAGGTTATTATGAAATTGTGACATGAATGATGAAAACATATCTTCAGTCACTTCACCAGATTCAGGTGCGAGTGGAAAATCAACAGTTTTATTTTTAATGCTATTTGGATAAATCAAATCCACTTCAAAATAATATCCCCAATCACCTTCATCTGGAATCTTCAGTATGTTTGAAGGGTTGGAGTAATACTCAAGCTCATCTTGTTTTAACCAACTAAACTCGGAATGAGGTAGTGGTTTAGACAGTGAACTGCCATATAAAATATTTTGGTCATAGTACTTTAGGTGGATATGATCATCACCTACTGTTTCAGATTTTATATGATGTTTATTTACAAATGTGAGACCACCGCGTATTCCGCGCTCAAATATGTTATACATCTCGGGGTCTTGTGAGAGATGGATGGTCTCACCAGTCATTTTAAAGGCTGATTTAAAGGACATGGCTGGTAGACTCACAAAGTGGACGGGATCTAACTTATCTTCTTCTAATGCCACTCGTCGAAACTCCTGAAATACATCAGCCAGCAAAAATACATCTAACTTAAGATAGGCAATCATATATTCGCCAAATGTATGGCAGTCAAATTTTATCCATGCATCTTGTGCATGATCACAATCTTCGGTCTTACATTCTGCGCCGGTCAAATCATTTTTAAATTTATCTATGGGTGGAAGAGAAGTCTCGCCGAGTTTACTAATCGCATCAAAATATTGAGGCGAGTTCATCATAGAGGTTGACTACACGTTCATAACAAGTTGAACGTGAATTATAGCGGGCACCCTTCAACCCCTACTCCCACATGTGAACTACAATTTTAATGTGATTATGTTTTTCGAACGTTTCTACATCTTTGATTTTCATGTTGTCACTATCACAACCTTCAAAGTCTAGTTCATCCTCCCACTGTCTATAGCTATAGGTGCGATCTCGATGCGCGTTGATATCATTATAGTGGAGAATGGATAGGACGGCATATTTGAAACACTGCGATTTACAATCGACATTGATGACAGCTTTCTTATTATACAACGTTTTTGGTAGTTTAAATGTGCCTCGAGCTGCATGACTTTCTAATAGGGAAATTTTGAACATGGCTGAGTCCACGACATCAAAAATGAGAGCGCTGTCGCGCTGATTGAACTTATCTACATTTGATTTTAAACATTGAATATGGAAATTTAGCCAATTCTCGCAGTCTACAACTTCGATTGCGGAAGAGGAAGAAACATGAAACTGTATTCTCTCCGTCACTTGACCCGTTTGAAAATCTATTTTAATATATTTTAGTTTGAGGTAGATGAGCGCCTTCATTCTAAAATTGTCTAAATTGTTGAAGAGCGCTTTGATAATGTTAGAATTTTGAAGGAGCCACTCAGGAAAATCTACTATTTGAGTATTGGACTCCATGCAGTAGTCGCGTACTAAATGACTATGGGAAACGTTAATGAGGGAGATTGTAGAGGTACCGTTGGTGTAGTGATCATTTGCATGCGTGTGTTGAAGTCTGTGCGAAGATCGCTGAAAGTGGCTATCGAAAGAAAGAGGGCACAAATCACAAGGGAAGGAGATGTCATCGTCAGAATCAACTTCACCTCCGGAGATTGATGCCACTTTGCGTTGACACACACGTTGTTTGATGTGTCGAAGGAGACTGTGCTTCCTTGTAAAAATATGTCCGCAGTCAGCACATTCCCACTCGTTGCCTTGTCGCGAGAGTCCTGAGCTGGAACTCACATCACCTGAAAGAGAAATCATTCTATCATCTCTGTTTAAGTCTCAGTGTATTGTTACAACCTACCTTCACTCAACATCTCTAAACTTTCCTCGAGAAGGGAGGGCTTTGGTGATGAAGTAGATGCCTGAAATTGAGGAAGATGCTATTAGCCACACGTTTGAGGGAGATGGGAGAGGAGATCTTCAACTTACCATTTGAAGGAAATTATGTTTAAGGTTGATTCTTCAACAAGATAGAGACTTCACTCAAATAATACGTCTCAAATTTGGAATTTACTAGAGAACAGTTCACTTACACGTCTCAAAGGCAGAGTGAAATGACACGAATATCACTTTGCATATATACTTTCATATTCATCATTCATTGGCTGTTCATTCTGATTGGTTGCTTGTTTATACTTAAGAATTAGAAAACATTTCAAAGTTATTATTCACAGTCAACATGACAAGCCCTCCGACAACACCGAACACTACATTGGAGTTCTCTTCTGCATGCTAATCGCCAAAGGCGCTCGTTGCACCAAACGCTCCAACGAAGGGGAAGGTGGAGAAATTATACCGACTCGACAACATTAGAAAGTTGTCATTACTAGCGGACGACGAAGAGGAGAGTGTATGTGAGAAGGAGTGTCCCGACTTAACAGGCGTGAGGTGGAAGTATCTGCAGTACGATACTGATGATGTGATGGAGATCACCAGCACCAAATTCCTCCATCAATTATGGGAGTGGTACACCCCTAACTCCCAGCCACGAACTATGGCGGAGTGGGAGTACATCGACAAAGTGAGGCTCGCGGTAGAAGAACGATTGAAGTAAGTGAACTGTTTTTGTGATCTATGTGAAGTCAGACTCTGGGGCGATATTGATGATGAAGACCTTTTGAAATACATGCCATAATAAATTTTTATTTCGTATTATCTTTGCTTTCATACTGACTTACTTGAACGGGGCTTCAGTGGATGATTTAACCATGTATACTTTTTCATTTGGAAATAGTAGCACACTTAGTTTAACTTGCAAATCTTATAACATTTTATATGGGTGATAATGGTAGGTGAAATAGTGTTAAATAAAATTAAGATAGCTTATACTTCTGATACAGGGATAGCAATCGACTGCGATCCATCTGTAAAGAGCTTGTTAGACCACGGATGGGGCTTAAGTGGATGTTTCAACCATGTATACTTTTTCATTTGGAAATAGCAGCACGCTTAGTTTAACTTGTAAATCTTATAACATTTCATATGGGCGATGATGGTAGATGAAATAGTGTTAAATAAAATTAAGATAGCTTACATGATTCTGGGATAGCAATCGACTTCGATCCATGTGTAAAGAGCTTGTTAGACTACGGAAGAGAGAAGTGTGTTATGTTGCGTGTGGCGCGTGAGTGTCCTCCCATTTCATTCCATTCATCAATTCGTCTCATTGATAGAGACAGGTAGAACTCATGGTTCTCATAACGTATGCAATGGAAAGTTTATAAGGCAACCTTCGACAGTTGGCTAAATGTCACCCTGGCGCGAATGCATACTACGTTGAGACAGAGGCAATCACTTGCAAACATGACGCAGAGAGGTTTAACAAGATTGACCATTGCCGAATGTCCCTTGCGATATACATAGCTACGGGTTTCACCGCCGCCCTTTACAGGAACGCCCGTCGAAAGGAAGTATTACACCGAACTTCATTTGCAAGGTTCAAGTTGACTGATAGCAGATTCAACTTAATGATAGTATTCGCCAGTCTGAAGACTGCCCAGGGCAAACCGCGTGGAGGTTCTATCATGTCTTGCCCCATGGTGGCCCTTAAGAGAGCCGGTGGTTCGTTCTCGGTGACAAGTTGACTATTGGCTTGAATAGTCAATAGGTATGACAGTTAGGTTGTCATAAACCCTATACCGCCTAAGTCGTGGTGGTGCATCTGGCACCTTTCGGATGCGGGTGGTATTTGGAGTCCACACCTCATCCGTCCAAATGATCTTCTTGATCATCCACTTCTTCTCACACTCCTTCTCATCCTCTTCATCCCACTCGTCGAGGGTGATGAAGTCGGGAATGGTACTAGAAGCAGATGTTGCTTCCATCGTGACTTAATATTGAATGAGAAGCGCTACAATCTTGTGGCTTATATAGGGTTTTCAACAATGAATTGCTCAACAGCGAATCAGAATGCTTCAGGGATAGCAATCGACTGCACAACGTTCAAGTTAACTGATAGCAGATTCAACTTAATGATGGTATTCGCCAGTCTGAAGACTGCCCAGGGCAAACTGCGTGGAGGTTCTATCATGTCTTGCCCCATGGTGGCCCTTATTAGGACCGGTGGTTCGTTCTCGTGACCGTCATCAGCCATCATACTTCAGGCCGATTCTGCTGAGAGAGTCTTTGACTCTATCCATGGTAGCAGCATCGACCTCCACTGATACCGACTGAGTAGTTGGGGGTGGTATGTAGTCCCACTCAGTCGTATCATCATCACTAAACTGCGATGCACCTATCCGTGCCAGATTGTTATAAATCTTTTTTCGCTCGTCAGCTCGCTGAAACTCGCGAAATAAATTTCTCGGCTTTAAACGAGGCTGGTCAGGAGAGCTGACTTGAGTGTTCGGCGTCTGCATGATTGAAATGAAATGAAATGAGAGGTAGTGGTTTATATACCCCTCTAACGCGACGCAACGTTCAAGTTGACTGATAGCAGATTTAACTTAATGATAGTATTCGCCAGTCTGAAGACTGCCCAGGGCAAACCGCGTGGAGGTTCTATCATGTCTTGCCCCATGGTGGCCCTTATGAGAGCCGTTGGTTCGTTCTCGGGAGTGATGAAGGCAGGGAAAAGATTTGCAATGAAAATGATATGTATTAGAATAGGATATACTATCTTATTTGCTTTTCACTTACCAAGTTAGCCATCCTTGGGTAGTCTCGCGGGCTTCCTCACTGAAAATTTATCTAGATGCCCGCACATAAAGAGAGTGGCGTGGAGGCATTTTTTACTTGGATGGCCATTATAGCAGATGATCGACTCATCCAAACTTTGATTCACAAGGACTCGACCGTCCAGATGGTTATCCCGAATAGGGATGTGAAATTCAAATATTCTATCCTCATTCAAGCGATTCCATTCATTCCTCATCCGCTACAACTTCGCAAACGACTCTCTCTCATCACCCTGCCTACTCACACTCCTCTCCAACTCAGCATTACTCGCTCTGAATACAGTCATCTCCTTCATCAACTCCTCATACTTCGACTCTGCCTCTCCCATTCTCCTCTCTGCAGCACTCGTCCTCCTCTCTCGCTCATCATTCTCGTCTTCCAACACTCGCACATTCTCCTTCAACTCTTTCACAATACGCCTCATACGGATATTCTCATCCGCCACCTCCTTAAATTTCACCTCCATCATTTTCAGCTCACTCAACTCGATCAACGTTCTCTCATTCAACTTCTTCAAACTTTCATATCGATCAACCAACAAAGCATGTGCCGCTTGCTGCGACACATGCTTCTTCTCCATATCCTCATCCCACCGCGCTGACTGCTTCCGTAACCCACCACCCTTCACTATTGGGTAAGATGAGCTCTGCGGGGGGATCGGTAATGACAATATTCTATACCTCCGACGAAGAAGAGCTCAACTTCCTCACACGCTTCCTCACTCGCTCCCTATCCAAATCCACATCATCCTCATCATCACTCTCAAACACTCTCTTCCGCCACTTCTCAGCCTTCAAACCGGCCAAAGCATTCTCTACCTCATTCTCCACAGCATTCCCACTAGCATTCTCAACAACATTCCCACTAGCATTCTCAACAACATTCTTGGCCTCTTTCTCTTTCCCCAACATTCGCTCCTTCTCAGCATTCATCAACTCCACAAATCTCAAATCGATCACCAACCCTCCTGTACACTCACCATGCCTCAGATGGAACTCGGCCTCCTGCCCAACAACCAACAACACCCTACACTTCACACAAGCAACCCTACTCAGGATAACCATGTGGTCGGTCCCTGGCTTCTTTATGTGGTCCTTGAGACTGTCTCGGCGGTTGATTCGACCGCACACACACATTTTGATGTGAAATTTTTTGTTTCTATCGTTATTGACCATTTTTGTACTGAGATTTCTCGTTAACTGTAAGATAATGAAATTAGTATAAGTTTTGAATCATGTAGTATACAGCCTAAAGCATAACACATAGTGAGGAATGATAGATTTGAGTGTAGTGAGTGGCACTCGATCCCGTCGACAACCCGAAGGCCTTGTACTTATCACTAGGGAAGTGAAAGATCTTCCCCGATACCCGCTATTTACAGCTGAAGACATCATTGTCACTGCCCCGAAGTGGTAACAGCAACGCCGAGTCAAAGGTAGTGATCAGTAGCTGGGATCTAACCCCTCAAAGCTGCCTTAGACTTAGTTAAATTTCAAATCTGATAGCAGATTTGAATGTAGTGTACGGCCTAAAACATAATGTCATCATTCAACACCTATTCAACATTCAACATTCAAATTAGTCAACATTCAACATAATGTCAACACTTAGTGAGGAATGATAGATTTGAGTGTAGTGAGTGGCACTCGATCCCGTCAACAGCCCAAAGGCCTTGTACTGATCACTAGGGAAGTGAAAGATCTTCCCCGATACCCGCTATTTACAGCTGAAGACATCATTGTCACTGCCCCGAAGTGGTAACAGCAACGCCGAGTCAAAGGTAGTGATCAGTAGCTGGGATCTAACCCCTCAAAGCTGCTTTAGCTTTAGTTAAATTTCAAATCTGATAGCAGATTTGAACTCAGCATACTTGAAAACCTTAGATTACATGTTAAAACTTTGAAAAAACTGAAAATTAAGAATTTTTTAAAAATTCCGCATTTTACTACTCATACTACTTTTAAAAATTTTTATCAGTAGTAAAGAAACTATCAAACTCTATCACACAAACTTCGAAGTAAGAAGATAGCTTGCCTACTTCAAAAGATAGAGTCCTTTTAAACACCCGATATCGGGAGCTCAGAGCGACGACCGTCGCTTACCTCGTCTTTTGATGAAGTGATCAGACTTACGTTGCCGGGGGTTTATATACATGTATGCTCAGAAGAAAACTTAAAATGGCTCTATCTCCGAAAGTATTCATCGTAGCGACATGTGGTTTGTTGCAAACGATTTGTCTCATTATTCTCTATCATATGACACCTGAACCATTCTCATATGACCACGGAAAGTTGCTTTGAAAAATGTTTTGGTAAAGGTCCCAGGTCGAAATGCAACACTTTGGAAAAATTTTCAAAATTTTGTCCATACAAAGTCACTCTGACACTTAGGATTTTTTCGTCAAATCTGAGGTCTGACCTAAAATCTTGTAACAGCTCTAACTTTTGAACGGCTGATCCGATTGACTTGCAACAAAAATGTCATTGAGCAGTTTTTTCTCCTCTTTCAAATGAGTATCTATAAGACAAAATCCATCCACTAGAACCAAAATTAGAAGATCGCTGCCGAGGGGGGGGTCGGTGAAATTTGATGAAACAAACTTTGGTCAGGGTCCCAGGTCGAAATTCGACACTTTGGAAAAAAAATTTTCCCTTACAAAGTCACTCTGACACTTAGGATTTTTTCAGGTGAGGTCCGACGGGAAATCTTGTAACAGCTTTAACTTTCGAACGGCTGATCCGATTGACTCGCAACAAAAATGTTATTGAGCAGTTTTTTTCTCCTCTTTCAAATAAGTATCTATAAGACAAAATCCATCCACTAGAACCAAAATTAGAAGATCGCTGCCGAGGGGGGGGGACGTCCAATTTTGTTCACCCAACGTTTGACGAGAAACACGATGGGAGGGGTCTCGCACCGAAATTCCACCCTTCCAACCTGGCCGGCACACCACGCCAACCTGGAGAGCGCACCACAACCTCTGGCAACTCTGACGTTCCAGAGGGGGGAGTCGGGCTCAAAGCAACCAGGTGGCGGACTAGGCCGACGCCCTAGTCTGACAGGAGGGGGGAGGTCGGTCGACGGCGGCCATCTTGCGCGGTCCAGTGGTGTAGATTTACTTACTACTTCTCTTGCGCTTGATCTTACTGATCTGTTTCATGATCTGAACAGACTTGTAAAAATGCTAAGAATCTTGCGTACAGAATCTTGAAAGTCTTACGAGAAAAGTTCAGCAGAATCGCAGATGTCTTCCGCAAGTTAGGGCTATTTTTCGCAAGATCTGTCGATTAGTGCTGTCATAAATGAGTGCACTTATAATTCTGAAAGAGTATATTCTTGCCAATTAGCCAATTTTTGCTTCCAATCTTTCCATTCTCGAACATTTCTCCATGAAGGTGTGGGTAATATATTGATGATGCCGTCTAAGACTCAAATGTGATCATGGACTGATGCTTATTTACCTAGTCATTTTTTAATGTTTTGTTTCTTTAAAAATCGGTCACTTTAATTCTATAATCCGTATAAAAGTGGTTCTAGTTTTTCATTTCCTACAGGGCAACGTAACCACTTTGAGGGGGCAAGGTGACCATTTGGTTACCCAGTTAGCATGTCGAAAAATACCGTGATAGACACCAATTTCAAATAGTAGCCTAATAGATCTTCATCATGAAAATTCGTTTTGATGCATCAGTTAATTCGATGCAAGTGAATAAGCTGAATATGTATATTTGTAGCCAACCCATTATAGCAAAATTGCGCTGTGTTTAGAGCTTGCTATTCCGGTTACAAAGATCCCGAAATTCAGTTACTTCTCTAGTTGGTAGCATAATTTGGAAGATCATCATTAACGATAACGCTGTCGATTCTTGAATATTATGCTGATCAGGGCCGTGCAGTGTTTTAAAGGTTATGCATCTACTTCATACGAAGTTATGCATCATACGAAGACAATTGATGGGCATAATGGTAAACTTCTTACCTCTTTGCACATGTCCGTGTGCTTCTTTTACTTGCACAATAATTTTTTCTTGACTTATATGGTTGACAATCATGCTTCTATCACGATTTTTATTACTTGAACGATGATTGGAGTGTTAAAGCGATATTCTTGTCATTGTTGTCATAGATTTTACTTTTCAGTATCCACATCCTCGTTAGACAATTTTTGTCCACTGACACAAAAGAGAATTAATACATCCAAGTGATTTACTTAATAGATCTCTTATTATCAAAATAAACTGTGGAAACATCTTTAATCAAGCTAAATTCAATTTCCAGGTATTTAGCTTACATTTAGTACAGATTATGTAGGTACCAGTGGTCGGGCCGCTGCGTAAATTTTTCATGTTCTTCTGCGTAAATTTTTTAAGTACTACTGTCAATGTTTTATGCTCAGCTGAACATTTCTCAATAATCAAGATCAGATTCACGCTTAATAAGAATCTAAGTCTGTTTGTATTATACGAATATATTACGATATATTCAGAGTATACTCCACTTAATCTGTAGTTTCTTTCAGGTCGTAAACGTGAGTGATATTGGGACGAGTACATTTAGATATTCCAGAATTAATCATTACTTCTAAGAAAGTAATTTGTGAAAGATCGGATTTTCTCTCTTATGTCCAGTCGCGCCAACTACCGCTCAGTGATATCAACATATGTTCGAGTTATGTGCTTTAACAGTGACACACTACCTACATTTCAAATACAATGGTTTTCTTACAATGCTGGTTCGTCAAGACTGATGGTTACAGTTATAGCACAAACAATCTGATTATGATATTTTTCTAGGCTTTGTTAATATGCTGTGCGATAGAAAAATCTCGTTATGATTTCGGCATCATAGTTTTGATTTGGAATATAAACACAGCGCCAATCGTATGAACGTGGAGCAGTACAAATTCTTGGGCCTTTTAAATACACGATGGTTGCAGCGTTTGGAGGTGATCGAGCGACTATTAGAACAACTGGAAGCATTGAAGCATTTTTTGTTGTAGCTGTGTCGAAGTCAAACACGTCGTTTTCGAAGGATCGAATCCAACGAATTCAGGAGGCACTTTCAGATCCTCTTACTTAATACATGTTAGAATTCTTTGCCACCGCTTTAAAACCTCCGAGGGAATTTGAAAAGATTGCAACGTGATGATTGCCTCATACATGACTTATGGCAAACTATGTCAAATCGTCTCATCAAATGGCTGTTGATGTATAAGGAAGAAGATCACCAAAGAGCCATGGAAAAGTTCCAATACGGATGCTATTCTGCCGGATCGGAAAATCGTTATTGGCGAAAGGATTTTCAAACTAGTAACTGATCTTAACGAACAGCAAAGAATGTTTTATGAACAAGTACCAGCCTTTTACATCTCCCGTACACATCAACTGGTGCACTACTTGCCGTTTACAAATAAGTTACTGCAAAATCTGAGGTTTCTTTACCCGAAACTACATTTTCTATGAAACGTGGACGATCAACGTGGCAAAGAAGCTTTCAAATGTCTTTCAGGATGCTGATCTAACAGCATTAAGATGTGAATTGCAATATATCAAGCTTCAGGTCCAGCTGTTACCCTTAGCTTTTGGCAGAAGGTCATCAGCTAACTGAACGTTCCTATCTTGAAACGATTTAGTTCGCCTTTGTTTGATCATTCCTCATGGGAATTCAGATGTCGAAAGACTGTTCAGCATGCTTCTATAGTGACGAAAAAACGAACCAGTCTGGATCAACAATGACTGCTAGCACTCACGCTTACGAAATCATATTTGAATTCGCGGAATAAGGCATGTTTTGAAGTGCCCCTTTCTGACGAATTGCAACAAATGGCACAAAATGCAAAGAGTGCGCACAAAGAGAGGAAAAATTAAGTAAAAATAAAATAGCTGAGGCGAAGAGAGAACTGACCAGAAAGAAAATAGAAGACTAGCTAGAGAAGGAGCGACAGCAAAGTGAAAAATTGAAGAAATTGGAGTTTGATTTGGCGAGTGTTGATGAAAAACTGCAAGGAAGCTACTGCAAGGAAAAGGAAGGCTGAAGAAATGGAGCAGGAAGCTCGTAACTTTAGAGAAACCGCGACGATTGGGGAAGAAGAACAATCTGGAAGATGAAAATAATCGATAAACAAGCGAAATTAGAGAGAAAAATAGTGTATAAAATAACAATGAAAAAGAATCTACATCCTTTTTGATTCCTTAAGTACATTTAATAACCGAACACTTGAGATATGAGATATGCTTAATCAGGAAATTATGCAGTTTTAAATTTCGAATAGTTCCCATGATTGATTTTTAGGATTCTACAAGCATACTTGTGTGTAAGAGTCAGATGCATATTCAATTGGCAAGAATGTCAAGATTTTCGATCAACTGTAAGTGACTCGATCATAATATATTTGTTTACAATAGAGACGAAAATTTGTAAAGCGGGCATCTCCGCATAAATTTGAACAGTATTCATGCAAGTTACGATCATCCTGAGTTTTGGATGAAATTTTTGACGAGAATCCTTGTCAAGCAATCAGAGTTTGGTTTGTCAGAGAACCTCAGATATTTTCAACCATGTAATCTTCCTTTGCTCATGCGTGCCAAACTTACTATCAAGCTAAGCCTTATGGTTGATAAGGATGGCAGTAGCACTATTCATCAAGAAATTCTTTTAAAGAGAGATTACATATCCTCATTTTAATTTTACATTTCTTCATTTTTCACTGATAATGATCGCTATTGATGCTAGAATCACATATTTATTATAATCTGTCATTTTTCTTAAGTATTGATGACTCAATCAAATGGCAAGACGTAATATCAGATATTCGCTGCACTTGATCATGTAAAAATGGAATGTTCGCGTACACGCGAGAATGATGATTATCTACATCTTTGTCAAAAAGTAAAATAATCCATGATACGTATACTTCTCGCGATACAGACTTTCGCACTCTCAAGTTTCACTGTAGATCTCAGTTTTGATTGTATTTGTTCGTCATATTTCTAAGAAACCTTAATTACTTTCTGTGTCTGAGCGAATCATCTGAAATAGCTCTTAACATCAGCTAAAATTCTTTTTATTGTTACTATGTAGAATTGCACAGTTTTAATTTCGAAAAACCACACAAGATGTTGCTAGATACTCTTTCTCGTGTAATGCAACGCCTTTTTTAACATTTGTTTTTGTTAATTTATGTCTTCGATAGTTTTTATCGCCGTATATAAGTCTGAATAGCGTCAATTTAGTCATAGTGTCCTCTATTTTTCTACAGCAACACTGTATTATATCACAATGAAAATTTGTTTTTTTCATTCCTTTCTCGTGCACAATGCTAAGATATTTTAAAATAATTTACACTTTTTAAAGCAAAATAAAATTACAGTAGGGCCTACTCCTTCATTTTAGATATAGTGACTTTAGGTTGACCTACAATGAATTTTCTTTTCACGTAAGTGTATCAAGCATTCAAAAACCTTAAACTGACGATAAACCATTACATTTTGAATCACGTGAAAATGTTAGTTATGTAGTTTGGTGTATTACGGGAAATATTACTGGCTGATTGCGTATAGCTCTTTTGAAAGTACTACCATAAATCAAATTTTAACCACGAACTGCGTAAATTTTACCCTCTTGCGTAAATTTCTTCCTCTGAGCTGGCCCGACTCTCGATTCTTGAATATTATGCTGATCAGGGCCGTGCAGTGTTTTAAAGGTTATGCATCTACTTCATACGAAGTTATGCATCATACGAAGACAATTGATGGGCATAATGGTAAACTTCTTACCTCTTTGCACATGTCCGTGTGCTTCTTTTACTTGCACAATAATTTTTTCT
This sequence comes from Prostheceraeus crozeri, assembly GCA_907163375.1. Lineage (NCBI taxonomy): Eukaryota > Metazoa > Platyhelminthes > Polycladida > Euryleptidae > Prostheceraeus > Prostheceraeus crozeri. Next base: position 34,679 of record CAJQUW010008714.1, read on the forward strand.
TGACTTATATGGTTGACAATCATGCTTCTATCACGATTTTTATTGCTTGAACGATGATTGGAGTGTTAAAGCGATATTCTTGTCATTGTTGTCATAGATTTTACTTTTCAGTATCCACATCCTCGTTAGACAATTTTTGTCCACTGACACAAAAGAGAATTAATACATCCAAGTGATTTACTTAATAGATCTCTTATTATCAAAATAAACTGTGGAAACATCTTTAATCAAGCTAAATTCAATTTCCAGGTATTTAGCTTACATTTAGTACAGATTACTCATTTTATTGTCATAGTACTTCTCCAGAAGAAGTGTAATTGAAACCTATTCAATGAAACTGCTCTCAGTCTGTGCTCTTCCACTGTTTGGCTAAGTCAGTTTCTTAACCTTCGACTCCAGCAATGGCACGCGCTACATTATTGCCTTGTATTGAATTATATGATGTTCTCAATACTGAAGATAAACATGAATTACAGTCGACATCTGTGGTATGTTGACGACGGGTACCATGTTTCCGTGTAGGCCTAGGCTAGCAACCATTTTCGTAGTGCAAAACGAAGAATACCGCGGGAAACTACAAATCATGACATTTCCATCGAACATAAGCAAACTTATTCAATGATCAAAGTGTCTCATAAATATAATCACTTAATGTAGTAGGCCTATGTTGTAATTAATACCTTGACACAGTATATGACAAAAACGCGGTACAGTATTTTACAGATAATCTGACGACAGACGCAAATGAGACAGCGAGCTTTTTCTGTATACATGAAAGACGAAGATTATTTGCAAAACATTACGTAATAGTGTCGAGCAGAGGGTGCATTACAACCAGTGATAGAAATAATGGAAATCACAAACTCGTCTGTCCGGAATATGAAAGATGTACTGATGATGCTTTTCTAGGCCTACACAAATAAGGCACCAGGCCTACACTATTAACATCGAATTTTTATTTCAAAATGATCTATTTTCTGTATCACAATATACATGCATCATCTAAAATCTGTCCAACAAATTTGGTTATCAAAACAGCTCCTGTCGATGACAACGGGCTCTTTTTCAATTTGCAGTTTCGATACAAGATGCACATACAGGCCTATAGATACATGTGCACAATATATCAGTATCATCTTAAGAATCATAACTGCAATATCTAATTACCGATGTACTCGTGTAGTAGCACAATCATTTAAAAACTGGGATATTCATTCAAATAAAAATGTATTTACACGCAAATATTCACACTTTACAAGTTACCTTGAAAAATCACTGTGAGATATAAACGATATAGAATATCACTTAGTCAGATTGTGGGTACATGTGAATTTGTGAAACTTCACATTCTACATAAAACAAATTACTTCAAACTGTAATGGATCACTTGCTAATTATTTAAATGCAGGAACCACGTAAAAAGTGAATGTTGACGGAATATGCAGAAACGTCTCATCCAAATGTTATCAAATTCAGTTTTCGTGGCTTCTCCGAACTCGAGCTATTATTGCATGGGATGTGGTAGTTGGTACCCATTGTGTTCAGATATCTGAAAGATGATACAAAGTATAAATTTAATTTTTTATGAAAAGCACATTATAGATCCAATTTCTCACACAATTCAAAATATTGTAATAGAACGTTTTCGTGCACTGGGGGAAATCAGATACCACTCGTTTTAGCAACTTTTGCCATAGCAACTCAATTATGCATTTACAATGGAAATAGACGCACCAACTTTCCGAGTGACCAAATAATTCATCCAAATAAGTCAGTCAGTAGGCAATAAGCATAATTTTCTAAAGCCTCTTTGTATCACGAAGGTGGTATTTAGATGCTTATGAGTAACTGCGCTGTGGAAACTGAAAACTTCAGGAAGTGTTTGCAGCCACGAGGAATAAAACTGCTCATCAGTTGAGGCGTTGCACAGGGATATGCATGTAAATGGGTAGTCATGGTCAGTTGGTCTGCCAATGCATCATGTGCAGACAAGTGTTGGTGGAAACAAGCGATCGATTGCTAACTCTAGACAAATGCTTTTTCGCGAACGCGAAATCATGACGAAGCTCACAAAGTTTTAAGGTTTTCACAAAACTCGTGAAAACTTGATATAGCGCAACATATCACACGCAATATGAATCAGCATTTTTAAGCAAATTGCTTTACTTTCTTTTTGAGTCAACACAGAATCAAGCATGAGTATTTTCCCTGAAGTTGGATTAACACTTCATTATTCACTATCACACTCAGCACTATTCACTAGTGAAGCGATCACTTGCAGTCACCCTCTTAATCACTCCAGTACGTTGCAATGTGCGTTGCATTTTACTACAGCAGCAAAAAGTGAATTTTACATCTCTTTTCCCAAATGAGCTTTGAATCGTCATGAGGAATCGATATCGTATTAACCTATTCGATGAGCAAAACACTTTTCTTAAAGTTCGTGTACGTCTTTTTTGCTCTAAGAAGCTTTGAGTACTTATCTCTCATAAAGATGAAATTGTGTTGGAAAGAATCAGGAATGTTTTGATGTTGAACAATTGTAATTAATATTATCATTGCATGCAATACTTTTTCAGTCAGCATCCACAGACCATCTTCAGGTAAAAAAAGGAATTCACTTAAGTGTGAGTAGTGCTATGCAAGTAATTCAAACATAAGACATAGTTTTAACATAACTCGGATAGGCGCTGGCAAGAATGGATGGGCAAATGATTGACATCAATGAAGTAATACAATGATTGATGATGATATGCGACAATGAACTAACTAAACTAACCCTCATAACTAGCTATACTACTTGTATCATATACAAATCTTCAATGAACTCCTTTTTTATCTGAAGATGGTCTGTGGATGCTGACCGAAAAAAATTGTATACAATGATAATATTGATTATATTAGTTTAACATAAATACAGTCCTGATCTTTCCAACAATACACTCATAAAATGTTAGAATTTAATTCACTCCTGAAAAATACATGCTTCTGTTACCAAGGATTGTTCACAACAAGTGATTCATGTATGAAAAGTCTAGTAATTTTGGATGTAACACACACAATCTATATAATTTGAATAAAAATCGTGAGAATCGTCAAATACGTACGTGTAAAATGTTTAACAACACGACAACAATAACGAATTAATTATGAGGATGCGCACATTATTCCATCGGCAGTATCTATTAAAATGTTTAGTATAAGAATGCGGTGTGCTATCGTTTATCAGCCTAAGTAATTCCAAAAACAGATGCACGGTGGCGGTGGTCGCAATATACATGTAAGCGCAAAATTCTCTATATATGGCTTTTGCTGACCATCGCGGCAAGGTATTCAGACGCATAATTATCATTCCCGTTTAACAGTTGAATTTAATGCACTCAACGAACATTTTGTAGTAGAAGTGCAATAAATGAACATACTGACGAGTATCAGAACTTCATTAGAACATCATTGATAGGACAATCAACAACAAATATTATTCCAATAGGTGTCGTTCCATCGGGTGGATATAGTTAAAAAACAAAGCCAAACGTATTTCGCTGAAATACAGGAAATATTTTGCTGTATTATACTCGTATCTCAGCATAAAAGTACAAACTACAAACAAGCTGGTTCCTAAAGCTACTTTGATATACTGTATAAGCTAAAGCTAAGGCTAGGTTGATATATAGCTCGTCTAACAAAAATTAATAATGTTCCTAACGAACAATGTTATCAGAGGCAATTGAATTAATGGAGTCATAATACACGAATTACATATACCAAAGTCACAAGAGTTATCGTTTTGCAATACTCAATTGGTATTAATCAATCAGACTTGTTGCTTGAAAAGACAACTTGGTAACGTCAATGAAATCATACATATCACATACATGTATATTGAAAATTTTTAGAAAGATGTTCCAGTGTTCCTATTGCTTGCCGTTTTATGACATTTTTCTCCAAAATCTAACTGCATATCTCGAAATTCATCCATGATAATCGCAACAAATTCAAAGTTGTTGACTATAAATAAGTTATTGGGCTATGATTAGCAACATTAACGTATTTGCTGAATATTCAGGTTAGCTGAGGAATTCCCACAGAATTCCTATGGAGTTCCAATATCATCCCATCCTAAAGGTTATTATTATTCAATAAGTTTCTCATTCAGCAGAGATGACTTAAGTCTTACTCAGCCATCGCTATTCTGCTACTATTTTCGTAGAGAGCAATGCAATCCCGCTACTGCTAATTCTAATCTCATTTCTTGACTGTAGTCCCCTTACATGCATGCATTACATTGTAGTTTTTAAACCATTTCTTGATCAATGCGACGACTTATCTGCCTAGCGGTTCAAATTTCTATATTGTCACCATCTGATAATTTAATACAAGTGCCACCATCACTGTACACTGACTGTTTTTTCATTATATCTCTTCACTGTCATCTTAAGATTTTAGCCGACGATATTATGTTAGTGATATGATCAATTGCTATGAAAAGTTATTCAACGTGTATCAAACGATCTTATGAGCAAATCGAAAATCCGCAAATCCTGAGAACAGTCACCATCGTACTGAACAAGCAAATCAATTTGTTGAATAAATTACTTAGCAGCAACTGCTTCGAAATTGATAGCAGTCCTGGAAAGTATATTGTTGATCGGAATGCATATTTTTAGAAAGAATTTGGCAATTGTTCTTTTGAGTTCAAGTGGTAGTCAATAATAATAATAATCTTTATTCAATGGTCTACTGAGAGTCGTAGACGCAGCACATACGAAAATTACAGAAAGTAAATACATAAAAAAGCACCAGTCACAACTATGTATAAAAAGTGGTCATGAAGCTATTTGCAAAATCGAATGAATGACTTCTGAAATCTTGAAGTCTTGGCACGCGGTGGGCGGAATTCACAGTTGCTTCTCGGCAGACAGTTCTTGCTTGTGAAAAATTCACGAAGAGGGTGAGAGTCGCTGGACATCACTTTCCCTACAAGAGTGGAGCAAGTCTTCTCAACAACGCTTTTGAGTGGTGGATCCATCTTCACTCCGATGATCTTTGAAGCTCTTCTTTCCACGTTCTCCAATTTGCTCCAAAGCCATTGTGGTGGATTTACGAAGACCGGAGAACAGTAAAGAAAAATCGAACGTACGTATGCAAAGTACGAGTATACCCTACGGTGAGTCTCTCTTGAGCACCCGGATCTTCGGAGGTTATACAGGATATACAGCCTTTGAGAGGCAGCTGATGCAACTCTCTTGATGTGCACGTTCCATCTTAGATCGTCACTGATGTGTACACCCAGGATCTTGACACAGTTTGCAGCTTTGATCGTGGATCCGTCGGTGTTTCGCAAAGGTTCAGGATCGCCAAAGCCCCTCTTCGCAACTATATTCATCACAGAACACTTTGTGAAATTAATGGGAAGCCCAACCGCAGCAGAGCATGACTTCAAGTGATCCCACTCGAGTTGGAGGGTATCGTCATCGGCATATCGTAGTTGTTGCACGATTGTCAAGTCGTCGGCATATTTAATTATGGTCAAGTTTGGTTGCTGCGTAGAAAAACTGTCGATCACCATGCAGAATAAAATCGGGCCGATGACACGTACTTGGGGTAACGCGCGTGGCGAACCGAACCACTTGCTCAAGGTGGATCCAATGCGCACAGTCTGTCGCCTATCCGACAGAAAGCTGGCTATCCACTTGATGACGCTAAGAGGAAGATTGAGTTTCAAACACGATCGTAGAATACCTTCATGAGGAAGTTTGTCAAATGCACGGGCAAAGTCGACTGCAAGAACTCGTACGCAACCAGCTGAGACGTCTAGAAATTGCAGGATTCTGTGGTACAGTAGAGTTATTGCAACAGTGGTGCCTCTTCCTGACCGATAGACGAACTGTGGTGACTGCATTCTACCTTCGATGAATGGAAGGATGCAGTGTTTCAATACGAGCTTTTCCAGACATTTGGAGAGGATGGAGAGGAGAGAGATGGGCCTGTGCTGGCTTATCTCTGATGCTCGCGGACACTTCGGGATGGGGGAGATAATGGCTTCCTTAAAGCACGCCGGTACTTGACTGCTCCGTAGACGCTCATTGAATACGAAAGTCACAGCCGGTGCAAGGAGTTCTGCGAATTCCCTGAATATCCAGTAAGGAATTCCATCTGGTCCCGGACTATTCTTCTTTGTGTTTTTGAGGATATTTGATACCTCTGACACTGAGACAGACATTTCGATCTCAGGAAGAGAGTCGGTGATGCTATCATCTAGGATGAAGTAGTCTCTTGGAGAAGCGAACGTCGAGGCAAAGTAATCCGCCATTTCGTTGGGGTCGAAGGGAATCCTGACTTTTGTTGGCTGATTTGAACGACCTATTGCTTTCCAGATCTCCTTCGTGTCCCGTCGTTTCACTGCAGCGTTGAAGTAGATGCGCCTCAAATAGCGCTCGTGTCGAATTGTTTCTCCACGGAGGCGGATGTATTTGAGTCTCTTCCCTTTGGCAAAAGCACGATCACGATCGTCTTCGAAGAGAGGGCTTCATCCACACGGGATCGCTGTCTCTGATTCTGATCGTACGTTGTGGGAAGCACATGTCGTAGATGACGTCTATCGTCGGCTGGAGCACTTGGGCAGAAGAATCAACGCTAGGAACAGATGCTACAAGTGAGTTCCAGTCGACGTAGGACATGATCGACGAGAAGGTTGCCTTGTTCTTCTTTGAGATGTTTCTGCAAGCACGTTTGACATAAGAGCAGGACCGCTTGTCCTGCTTCCACAAGATGCACACGTGGTCAGATCTGCCAAGGGGCGGCAAGCACTTAGGCTAGATTTCCACGTGCGTGTTTGTGAAGATCTGATCCAGGGTCTTCTGGTCACGAGTGGGAAAGTCAACAAGAGCATTTGTCTTCGTTCGTTGGGATATCACGTCGAAGTAATTTCGTAAATCGCTGAAGTCGCCAGCAATGAGTAGTCGAGTGTCACAGGGGTCGAGCACCTTCGTCATAGCATAATCTATGATGTCCAACAAAGAAGATATAGCGCTTTCATGTTCACTAGGTTTGTTCCAGAATGGATGGTACAAACCTATGAAGAGAATTCTTGGTAGAACAAAAGTTAAGAATTCCGTATTATAGGTCAACAAGGATGGAACATCGGTCTCTGAGATAACAGTGGGAGATAGATCATCTCGAACGTAGCAAACCAAACCACCTCCGTGCCGATCCCTGTCTCTTCTGATTGTGTGGTAATTCGGAATGGAAATAGCTGCGTCGGGAATTGATTGATCGAGCCATGATTCGGATAGTAGGGCAATGTCTGGAGATGTCTCCGCCAGCTTGGAACACACCTCGTCGATCTTGTTGAATGGAGATCGAATGTTAGTCAGGAAGATGGATGGAAGTCGACGAGAGAAATCGCCATGCATCCGACTCTTGGATCTCGTGGTATTGATACACTTGATAGGAATGAGGAATGATACGTGCTTTCATTGACCTCTCGAAGGTCTTGAAGACGCATGCCTGCATGTCACCCGCACAGGAATTGGAAATCCATTCTCAGTGCTCTGCGGCGTGCGGTCTGCCGATGGAATTCCGCAACGAGGAGACGAGTGAAGGGAAATCCCGTCTCTCTGACGACAGTGGATAATAGAGGTTATGGGAAGACCTGAAGACACGCGAGGTGGCGTGTAATAGCGATATACTGAGACTAAGTCAAGCATGATATGTGCAGCATTATCCTCTGCTAAGCACAATCGAGAAACAGTTACATTGTTGAGAAGAACTGCTTCAAGAATGAGCGGTTGCGTGCACATAATCCCGTACGCATCCCATGTTAAAATAGGTTTAAGCTTGCTTCCCCATTCCCATGACGAAAAATCTCATGGTTTATTCAAACACCCACTTGCGGCAGCAAGCCGCTGAAATACCAACTGTTTATTAATCAGCTGGATTCAATGTGGATGGCAATTACTTGGCATTATACATAACATTAGTTATGAAGAAGGCAATTTGCCACTTGATATTTCAACGTTATTCATACTCACACTTGCTCACACCACTGCATTATTTCATAGGTAGAAGTTCAGCTCTAAATGGAAAGCCTTATTACGTTATAAAACAACTGTTGTACTGACAAATGGTAAAAAGGTGTGTTAAACAGATGGAAATGATGGATGTGTCTCACAAGTTGAAGTCAATGATATGCAGGTGCAGAGCATTACGATGCAATATGTGAGTATCACTGAGGTGATGTGAGTGGCCAGCGAAATTAGCTAAGTCATGCTTAATTAAGGCTCACAAGCTGCGATGCTGTCGAAATATCTTGAAAGCAACATGAAGTATTTCGAATCTCAACATATTAGGAAATCCATGAAATCAAAAAATTTGAAAAATGAAGATGCTGAAGCTAAAATTGCCAATACATGTATATGAACTGCATTGCTGTGTAGCCATCATAACTGGGATATTCTTCTTTTCATTCTTATGGACTATAGTATACAAGATCAAGTTACTCGTGTTCTTGGAATGCTACGATATTACCTCCAATACACTGTCTGTCATGTCAACTCACATTGGTCAACTATGTTGAAGAATGTTTCCGCCTGTGCAACTATGCACACAGTGACTGGATGGCTATGAGTCCCTAAATTAATAGCAGTCATCGCTTTGATAGCACTAATTGAGGAGCAGGCCTACCACATTTCAGGACGGATTCTGTAATGAATTCGGAATGTGCCTGTATTCCTTGCATGTCGCCATATATAATTCAACCATACTTCCATTATGGTGCTCTAGTTCTAAAATCTGTCCAGCAAGACGAATGAACTACCTTTGAATTGTGAGATTTCACTGATCTTTCATCTGCTATTCATTACTGACTGGACGCCAAAACACACTCAACTCGACCAAATGTTCACGAACATTCTTTCAGTCCCAATAGCCATGTTTTGACCACGATGTAGTGCTCTGGAAACCTACTATGAGGGACAGTCAGTCATCTCGTCAAAAAGAGCATAGAGTTACCGAAAACAAACAAAGTCAAAGTGACAAATGCAGCTTTGTTGCTGTCAGTTCTGCGTTAGAATCTCTGAGACGCTGTATGGCCACGGAATAAATTATTCGTGACAGATGAGTCTAATTTTCCATGCATTATTCCAGGTCAAACTCGACAACGTGATTCACCTTTATGACTACAGTCGACCTTCAGAAACCGGCAGCATCTGTTTCTGATATGAATGATTCGTCTATATCCGATATGATGTGATCATTCGTCTCCACTCTACTCCTGCTTTCCATGGAGAAGTATTTGTGTTTGACGAAAAATTTCTTGATCAGCAAACGTGATTCAACTTTCTGCCCTAGCCCTTGGGGGGAGGGTGGGGGGTGGACGATTTGGTCCTGTTGCACTATTGCTGTGGCCCTTGTGCTTTTGCTGCACACGCTGCTCTTAGTTGTTGAGTATTTTCCAAGTTTTCTCCAAAAATCGCTGATTGGTTCACTGGAAGGTAAAATTTATGACATCTTTTGATAATTCTTTTTTCGATGGTCTGAAATTTGACACTATTTGTAAATTTTTGTTCAGTATTCAGTATCTTTCAACCAAACGCATCGATTTTGAATATATATGCAGAATTTTATTAACATGAGTCGATGAATCATGTCATGATAACCTTTTTATAAAAATCGAATGAGGAATTGCAGTTATAACCAGAATACCGATTGAGAATCTTAACAATCTGAACCAATCGTTCGTCAAAATATATTTTCAAACATCTCTCATAAGTATGAGAGAAGAAAATTCCAAGAAATTATTGACAATATTGTTAGGAAACCTATAAATCCTTATGTTGTTTCAAATTCCATAATGGAGGTTTTATATGTTCAAGAAGCTTGTGTTTTCTCTGATTAAGTGGGAAGTAATCAATATCATATATCAATAAGAAAATATCAACCTTAATACAAATATCACGAAATCAAACTGAGCTCATAATAGCAGGTGCACATAAAATGAAGACAAAAAAGATCAAATTGATTTAGATAAATATCTAAGATTTTTGCCACTTCAGAAAACCAGAAGCAATAAAACGACATCCATGACTTTAAAAAAGATAGCAACTTAGTGTAGATCAGTTTTAAAATTTGCAAGACAATTCAATTAGAATAATAATAAATTAACAGCATATTAAGCATAGAAAACTGCAAGTGAAATATGTGAAAAGGCTTTGGATTATTTTTGAAAGATATCATGAAACGAAATGCTTGGATTCCTAATTTATGTAATAGAAGTAACTTTTAGCATCGTCACTATTCATTACTTTTCTAAAATCTATTAAATTTGAACCTCCTTTTCCATTCACTATGAAAGTCACATCTGACTTAAAATATATGAGCACATATACTGTAATTCTTCGAAGAGAAAGCCTCCGCTCCGCTGTCGTTCTCGGCTGCGACTACTATTAACAGCTCCATCCAGCTCATGGAAATAACATTGGATATATAATATTTTCGTGAATTTCTATTCTGACTACGGTGTTTATAGCTACTGAAATTGTCTGTTGTCATTGTTCATAAACTGAAATTCAGACGGCAGAAAAAGCATCGAGCAAAATTCAGCCGAAATTTTTGAATGATTGTCTGTCACCAAAACCAATAGATATTCAGTCCGTTGGTTTGATTATACCCTGCAGAAATAGTCACACGCTCATGCGAGTATTCTCATTGAAGAATACGTGTGTGAAGTGGGCGCAATCGCTCAGCCCAACCATTTTTTATTCCGACTGTGCTACTCTCAAAAATCACCTCAATCACACAATTCTGGGTCGCTGATTATCCGCCACTACTCAGTTTTACAAAATTCGGCCTCCCTTGGCCAGAAAATCCAATTTAAATTTCAAATTGGTTGCGCTCTTAAGTTAGCGCAACCAATTTTTTCGACTTTCATAATATCAGCACATCAAGCAATAAATCCCATTACAAACAATGATTTTTCAAATCAATGTTACTAAGCACCCAAGTCATTTTACACCATATAAATCACACCAGCGGGTGTGCCAAGTCAATATTCATCAGATTCAATCAAATATTTGTAGCTATTGATTCGCTCAGTATTAAACATCAAATGAACATGTCAAAGCTTATAATTTGTAAATATACACCCAGCGCAACAATGTTTCATTTCGAGTGTGCACTCGTTCTATATTTTAAATGTCGTACAGAAATAATTTGCAACACTCGAAGCTGTGGGGCATTTATAGATGCATACGACGGCATTGTCAAGCAGAGGCTTCGAATCAAGTAACCGCGGCTACAATTACAAGCTTCTGCCAGAGGTACAGTTAGCACTCAAGCGGCTATTATTCGAAGAAACACTATACTATTCATTTTTATACGAAATATGTCACCTAACGTAGGAAGATGATAAGAAGGTCCAGGCTTTTTACATGTTTACATTCGTCATGCATGCTTATAGACAATAATATATATATATATACATATACAGGGTGAGTAAAAAAACGATTTATTTTTAAGTGGATATAAAACATGTTTGTTTTAGTGATAGAAATTCGTTACAAGTTCAGATATTAAGCAATTATGTATTAACTAGATTTGTTAAAAATTTCAAATTATGTTAGATATCTGTGTTCAGATAGTAAGCATATGTCTTCAATTCAATTATGCACTAACTAGATTTGTTAAAAATTTCTAATTATGTTAGATATCTGTGTTAACTTCTAATATTAGACAGATGATTTTACTGTCTATCAATCAACATAATACAATTCTAAATTTAAATAAGTAAGTTGTTTATCGACGCATGATATTGCATTCATCATATGATATTTCATTTCTCGATTTGCATTCATCAATATGGAACGCAAAGCAAAGGTTGTTGCATGGGCTATCACTTATGAAAACACCAGAGAAGCCAGAAGACGATACGCGAAAGAATATGATGAAGAGGCTCCTCCTGAATCCACAATACGTCGATGGGTTTCTCGTTTACTTGAATATGGCGACATCAATAAAAGGAGAGAAGGCAGTGGTAGACCCGTTACCGCGAGTGGTGATGACAGTTTCCAGGAAATCAATCAACGATTGGAAGATAAACCGACAGCATCGACTAGACAGATTGCTACGGAAACTGGTAACTCTCAGTCAAATGTTGTCCGCTGTCTTCATAAAAATGGACTTCATCCATTTAAGGCAACAAAAGTGCAAGCTTTATCCGAAGATGACTGTGAAAGAAGACTAGAATTTTGCCAATGGTTACGTCGTAATCAAGAGAGAGACAGTGACTTTTATAAGAACATCATATTTTCCGACGAAGCTGTTCTTCACGTCAACGGCATAGTGAATCTTCATAATCTCCACTTCTGGGCAACTGAAAACCCACACATGCAGATTGAAAAACTCCAAGACCGACACTCGGTCACGGTATGGTGCATGGTTGGTCCGTCCGGCGTCTTGGCTTACGACATCAGCTCTGAGACTATGAATAGTGACCGCTACTGCACAGTACTTCGTGAAAAGGTGATCCCTTACTTTCGAAGAAGATCGAATCGCAACAAACTTTATCAACAAGATGGGGCTCCGCCTTATTTCAGTCTCACCGCTCGGTCTTTGTTGGATGAGCATCTTCCAAACAGGTGGATCGGGAGACAGGGAGCAGTTCGATGGCCACCAAGATCACCGGACCTCACTGTTTGTGATTTCTTTTTATGGTGAGCTCTGCGAGATAAAGTTTACAAACAGGCTCCAAGAACCGTGGAACAATTGAGAACAAGAATCGAAGATGAGCTGGGGACTTTCAACCCAACAATGTTTCAGTCATCGTACGAGTCTTTCGTTGAGCGATGCAATGAGTGCATTCAGTTGGACGGTGGTCAAGTTGAAGGTTAACATTCAATTCGTTTATTATGAAATACCTTTCTTACGCATTCTGACAGTTCAGTTCAGTTTCATGTTTAGAGTGATATTTAATAACTTTCGTTTTTGTCATATAACTATGGGAAACTCTATCAATGGGAATATTTCGGTCTTCTTTGGACTGATTTCGGGTAAATATTTACATGCAGGATAAAATAATAATAATAATAATTTTTGAGATCTACCTAAGCAATACATAATTTGAACGATTCCTTCGTCAAATTGAAGACATATGCTTAATATCTGAACTTGTAACGAATTTCTATCACTAAAACAAACATGTTTTATATCCATTTAAAAATAAATCGTTTTTTTTTTACTCACCCTATATATACGAGTATAGTCTATAAAGATAGCATGACATAAAATATAGATTATAAATTTCATAAAGAAATAGAGAGTTGTAACACATGGGTTGTTAATGATAGACCGAGTTCGAGCATATGATTTCATTTCATGTCAAATATCTCAGATTTCTATGAAACAACTCATGCGCACGACAGCTGCACCGACAGTGGCAATGATATCTGACTATTTCTGATAATCGCCGACGGGTTCTATTTTGATGGGAACGATCTCGCTTGACTTAGGATCTATCATGGATTCACGCTATCTATACATGTATAATAGAAATGCACTGAAACAGACCCGTGTATATGTATTGTCAGAAAAGTAAACATAAATGAATTGTCTACATGTGCACATTATCAGGGACATCTATGATTAAAATAATCACATTAATCATAGATGTCCCTACAGAATTCTATAGCGCAAGAATGCATGAAAGATCTTCCCTATGTAAATAAGATGTCCAATAATATTGGTCAGATCTTTGCATTGTGACTAAAGGGTTGATTGGCACAAAAATCATTTACAGTGCAGGGTATCAAGTGTCTCACATTTCTATGATCGGGAGCACAACAGAGATAAAATTCACACTGACTAAAATAATCAAATAGGATAAAAATCAATCAAATGTCTATCAAGCTAAAAACAGGAATGATAATTTAAGTCATTGCAAAAGCTGTGCAAGCCACCACCATGATTGCATCTATATTTGGTTGTTAGAATTAATAGATCAACGTTAGCACCAAATGCAAGAACGAGAAAGATGGACCAGCGTAGGAAATCAGCTTACTCTAAGCCACTCTACCTATTATTGGTAGTATTGTCCGTTGGAGTAAACATATTTATTTTGGGTCAAAAAAGATGCAGAATAGATGCTGGGAAGTCTGAAAGGAAATAATTCAATATGGACTAGTTTTAAAGTTCTATCTTTTGATTGACAAATCGGTTTTCCAAATACCAAAACTACAAATTGAAATCTATCTCTAAATGCATCTATGAAATAGTATGACAATGCACCCTAACTAATACGTTAATTTAGGGCCTACAACCAAACCTGTCATCCTGTGCTGTCCTGAAATTGAACAATTAGTTTCAAGATGAATTTAAGTAAAATTGTGTGGATCATCAATCATATAAGTGATTGCCTTCCAAATGAAGACGATTATTCCTTTAGCATCATGATGTTCGTCACAACTCACATAATGCATGTAGATTGTTCTTAGAATTAGAAGATTCACATCTTTTTTACTTTCATTTCGAATTATGTATATTTTGGAGCATATACACCGAGTTTATAATTCAAATTACTTTAAAAAATGCTTGTTAAAAGCACATACACACAGCTTTGATAACTACACGTACAGTAAAAAATTTGTACAAGCTGAAATCCTTGATTTTGAAATGTATGTGCAATAACACTATCCAACAAACACTGTCTATCAACTATCTTGTATGCATACTATTCAATGAAAATTCAAAATAGAACAACAGAGTCAATCACAAGCAACGAAAATTAGACAGCATATTTTATTTAAATAAATCTGAAACTTTTATAGAAATTACAGAATTTTGTAAAGCTAGTTTATTCTTTTGATATAGTTTTGAAGTCAGAAACATTTTAGAAGCTGGAAAATCGGTCAAGGAGATCATATATAGAGATAAGAGGCACGAAGCATCATCTGCTTTTTCAAGACCATTCAACGTAACTGGAGAGTAACAAACTAACAACAACATTGTAAATACACTTGCTATTGACATCGATCATGCATTTCCCTTTTTTATATTTAATTATATATGCTTATCCCTGTCGTCGTCAGTTTAGCATATTAGTCCGGGAGCCAGCATGAAGTTGTGCAGGGAACGAGGTAGTACATAAAACTTTCACATAGCATAGTACACCTCTAACCTACTGCAAAACTTCGCGTCTGCCGGATCAGATCATTTGCTTTTCAGAAATAGAGAGGATAACAAAATCCTATGTATTTCCAGTGGTAAAATTGTGACATTTAAGGTGTTGACTCCATTTTTTCGAATTTTTGCTCATAAAAGTTACACAAATTGGTATTTTGTTGAACTGGTTATTATAGAAATCATCTACAGATCATGATCTTTCAAATGAGTTCTTATTCAGTGACAGATGATGAAGTAAAGTGTACAAACAGACACTTTTCGTTAAAGTATATCAACAATTTTCCTGAAATTTCTCTGTTAAAATTTGCAGTTACACCAACGAAAAGTGTCTGTTTGTACACTTTACTTCATCCTCTGTCACTGAATAAGAACTCATTTGAAAGATCATGATCTGTAGACGATTTCTATAATAACCAATTCAACAAAATACCAATTTGTGTAACTTTTATGAGCAAAAATTCGAAAAAATGGAGTCAACACCTTAAATGTCACAATTTTACCACAGGAAATACATGGGATTGTGTTATCCTCTCTATTTCTGAAAAGCAAATGATCTGATCCGGCAGACGCGAAATTTTGCAATAGGTTAGAGGTCTACTATGCTATGTGAAAGTTTTATGTACTACCTCGTTCCCTGCACAACTTCATGCTGGCTCCCGGACTATATACTGGTATTTGCCTTTTTTGTCGGCACCATTCATTTCTTCTTTTCAGTTCAATTAAATAGGTAAGGTTCGTCATAGTGATCGTGCTGACAGCGTGCTATTGCAATCTTGTGCCAGGTGTCACAAGTCGTTTCAACTTCGCAACATCGGCTTCTGACATGAAATGAATCGACATGTCACTCTCCAGGTTCGTTACAAAAAGCAAACAAACGAAAATAACACATGAAAATCTTTCAAAATGTTTGCTTTTTGACAAGTTATTCTAGTAAAGAATGTACATCAGTTGGTCAGTTGCCTTAGAGTGATGCTGATATTCAGTAGTGGACCTAGGCGGCAAAGTTTCACTTTCACGTAGGTAAAGTGATTGAAAACTGACATTTAATCGATTTTTAAGGTGGGCGATTCCCTATTAATGAAACTTTTCGCTGCTTTCCTTTCTATTTCTAGCAGAAAAGAGAGCACAGAAAAACAAACGATGAAGCTGATGTTCGCCTTTCCAACGATAATTTTCTAAAATTAGTAAACCTTGTTAATCAGATACACGGGATGGATATACAGAGGCATAAACAGTTTTACACCTGGAATATCGTTTGACAGATATTTGGTTGAAATAATAATATCTGGAAACTTATCAAAGACTTCTCATAAATAAAAGAAATCGAATTGGAATTTCTCGATATTTCATGAGTAGGCCCATACCTCAGAAATTGGTCTCGAATTACGCAGAATTTTACGGATATTGTGGCCCGATAATTTATCGATAAAAGTTAAGACCGTTGACACAAATTCAGAAGTTTCAATCAACAGAACCAGAAATCAATAAATAGAAATGTAAATCGATCACAGTAATTCATGCAAATCAGTTATAATCATACGTAAAACAACATCGAAAATGTCATCAAAAAGAGGGTCATTCATGTGCACTATTTTTACTTCTGCCAGAATCCATCGTCACTATATGAGGGAGAAAATAATGATAATGAGATAACTAGATGCGAATAAAAATGGACTGTGCAGGACATTCGTTAAACAATATCTGGGAAATAATATCAAAAAGATATAATTTTGGTTAGGCAACATAAATTGAGAAAATGGAAGTAATAATGGTGTAGAAAACATCATTGTGATTCATGCCAGAGACACCGAATCCTAATGATGCATCATTTCTATAAAATGAAATGCATGTAGTATGAAACCGCTTAGAAAGATAGGCCGCTTCAAATGCGAAAACTGAAAAAAGGAAGTTAACTTTTTTGGCCATAACTATATAAGCAATGTTATGCTTGATTTCTAAAGAATCTTCGTTCGTTCAGATCTCAAAGAACATCAGCAGAAAATTAGCGAAATGCAAGCTTTGTAGGAAAATGCATTAAAGTCATGCGTACTTAAGAACAGCTCCAAATTATTAGAAAAATGAAGTTTTGACGTCACTACTACCTACTGAGAGCTTGGACGCTACTGGTATAGCAAGCCCTTTGGAGCATTGTGATGTTCGAATGCTTTTCTGCTGACTTTCAATGGCACTTTCGTGGCTCCACCTAGATAAAAAAGATCGCTAGGCCAACCATTGTGCTTCACCACTGTGCTACACAGACTACTATATACCGCTCTGCCACGGTATAGCTCCAAATGAATATGATAGAAAACACGCATTTAGAAATCAAAGTTCTTCACCATTTTTACTTGAGTTAAGTTGAATATCTTTTATATGAGATATACATACATGTTCATCAACTGCATTTGTTAGGACTCTAGATACGAAACAAAAACAGTATCTCATCAGATTAAACATCAAACTTTTATCGATAGAGGACTAACTTTTTGATAGACAATTCAATGATCATTATCATCGGCGAACCTTTAGGATTCTACGATATGTTTACATTTTCAGTGATAAAACTGCAATGCTGTCGGAAATCAGTTGATATGAGTTAATATATTTCATTCTTACTCTTCTGAGACAGACAGTTGCATAGCAACTGATATACAGTATGATTTAATCTCCCAAGGAGAGGAGTGAGAACAAAATCTATTAACTTCTAACCACTGATCTATTTGCGCCACATCATTCAACTGTATAGCCATTTATTCAGCTCATACAATATATTAGTTTCACCAACAGATTTCAAAACAACGCAAGAAAATGTAAGGATTTCAGAAAGGATCAAAAAGAGAAACAAGTCTATTCGCAATAAATTCTAGCTATTAAACGAAGAGCATGTGAGGAAATATTAAGATAGATGAAAAGTCTTATCACTTGTCTACTAGACAACAACAAGTATCAATAAATTGTTAATGACGAGTGCAGGCTGACATTATTTGAATAAAGAATGGATGGAAAGCTAAGTAAATTCTTTGTGGTCAAAAGATGTTTCATTCAAATGGGGTTGCTCAAAGACGAGGATTGCTGATCCGTTCCAAGTTACAAAACGGCTTCGTCTCTTGAAAAACATCTACATAAAAGATTTTCCTATTGAGGGCATAAGCTGATATATGGGTACGTCTTTCTTACGTGGATAGTTTACTGCAAAAATGAGATATTGGCTTACTACGAGTTGTTCTAAATTATTTCATACATTCAAACAATCTAAGGATACAAAATACAATATATGCATGAAATTGGGTCTTTGCGGTGAATCTAAGCAATGTAAATCAGTCATGTCACTACATGCAACAGTAGCGCCGAGAAGAAATTTCTGATTCCTTTTGCAAACTATTTTAAGATTTTTTCGAAAGACTTGTAACTTTATGTCTACGAACAAAATTTCAAATTTATTGAGAGATGTCGTACATCTGTTGAATTCTTGAATTGAAACCAAACACAACATTGATAAAGCACACGGTTGTCCGAAACGTTGTGGATTATATTTTCAACATTATACTTTAATTAATCGCAACTTTGGATTGTGGCTTTTGACTTCATAGCAGAAAACACAGCAATAAGGAATGAAATCATCATATAAACAAATCAGACAAGATACGTCGTTAATTTGGATAGCATATTTTTGCTATCCAATGCTTTATGCCTTATATTCCAACCATAGCTAGGAAGGTTTAGTTTTCATACGTCTTGCTGTGCTTTAGCCACGATGCAAGCGCATATTCCTATTTTGCTGAGAGATTTAAAATAACTGATAATTGAGAACCGATTGCGGATCGAACAATATAGTTCTTCGCTTCAAAGCTTATTTAGTACGACTTAGAGTACTAACCAAGCGCGTCTTGTGTAATTATTTCAATCTAATCATTCCATCAGAAGTTTCTCTAGAGGTCCACTAGAAGGTAGCTTTCCATTACAAATGGTGCAACTTCGTCAAAATTATGTAGAAGCGCATGTGGTGAAAGTAAGACTAGTCCACCAAATGCAAACAATGGCTGCACAAGATTAGAAAAGTAGAAATAACTCTGTTTATGGGGAATTATCATCCTTTTAAAGGCATTTTGCACAACAATTTCGGATTCATTTATTTTGATCCTATAGTCAAAAGCCTATTTCCTTTTGCTGTTTTGTGGTCAAAAATTTTATGTAGCCCTGCATTTGATGTAGTGATTCACTGTATAATGTCAAAACTACAACAAGCAAAACGAGAGGCAATTGAAAATCACAACTATTTTGTCTGATAAATTCATTGAAGTTGGTCTTCATGGATGGCGAAGTTTACTTATCTATATTCTATCCTTCGGCGACGAGCATCAATAAAATTTCACCGCTTTTTGTTAAAGTGCATTTGATGAAGAGAAATAAAGAGTAACGAAGATAATACTGAAAGCTGAAATCGAGCTAAAACATCATCATTCCGCGTCATTTTCCGAAATAAAGGATCATCATTCCGCGTCATTTTCCGAACTAAAAGATCATCATTCCGCGTCATTTTCTGATCTAAAACATCATTCCGCGTCATTTTGCGAACTAGAATATCGTCATTCCGCGTCATTTTGCGAAGGGCAATATCATCATATCCTATTTTGGTGATCACTAAGACGTCTCTCGAAAGCCATTTAGCTTTTTGAATACATAGTTGAAGGAAAGTACATACATTTTACAAAAATTTCAGAACCTAATTAATATACGCTGTTGGGATGTCCTCTGGATAGTTGTATTGAAATGTCATCGGACTTGTCATTAAAAAGTTCACATGATTTCCTGTTTTGTATTTCAGATGAGTTGTTCTGAATTTGTACTTTTAGATCAATTTTTTCAACTAATATGATGGATGATTAAATCTATGAAGGCATAGCTTGGAAAACATTGCCAACTGACCTATTGCCACACCTCCATCGCTGATGTAAACCATTGAAAAACACAGTTGCGGAAGATATGCGGAAGCAGCAAACGGCAACAATTCACATTTTTGGATGTGTTCACAGAAATATTAGAAAATATGTGTTCGAGTGCGTCAGGAAACTACTGACAAGGTTGCGCACAGTTTCTATAGGATATGGTGCATTTTGGAGGCAAGGCGAAGTCTAAACCCTTTTGGAAAACAAGCGCTTCTGGTTCACTTAAAGCATCAAAGCTTAAATAATTAACATGTGAGTCTGTCAGTGTCTGCTCCACTGGTATCCCAAACATATGGGAAAGTCTTTCTCTTCAAAACACCCGCAAGTCATTACAGACTAAACTTCAGTCTTGTCATTTCGGCAATCATTGAGACGTTGATGCAAAATATGTTCAACCAACATATCCGTAGAGCAGCAGCCTCACATATCAATTGAAGCCTTCAAAGAAAAAGAGAGTTGATTATTTGACACTTAAGGAGAAGAAATTCCTTGTAGTATCAAACGTTGTATCTTGATTCGAAGAAACCGATTGTGACAATACTTCTTGGGTAAGGAAAACCACAATGATCGAGGCATGAGGCTCAAAACAATGCATTTGTGAAGAAAAGTGAGACATTCCTTCAACCTGACCAACTGTTTGATTTCCATCGTCATCCGGTTAATGATCACAATATACCTCTGGGCATCAACACTTTGAATTTTCGTGATCACCTCCAGACAGATGAATACATGGGAATGATGCCCGACAAAGTTCGAAATACATTAACAAGCAGCAGTGATATGGGAGCGAAGAGGCTTCCCACCAAGCCAGTCATTGGCGTAAGAGGTACTCCGGGCTCATGTAGGCCTAATTAGGCAAGCCGAGGATCACCAGCAAGGCAGACCATCTGGTCTGATGCGGGCCTTGGAAATTTGTCTTCCTGGACAGGTCGACGAGCGGCCATCCAATTCTTTTCACCAATGCGGAAAATGCAAAATGTGGTTAACGCAAAAAACAAGTTGATGTGCTTTCTTTTAAAGTATCTTGTGCATAACTTAAATTTGTCAAGATTCATTATTTTGTGAATTGAATTTTAGATATGGTCCATATTCATGCTAGATAAATGTTAGTAAACGTCTTTCTCTGTTTAGCTATCGATTCTCAATGGGCAACCGATTCCAATCGAATGCTGTGACGGCATCTCGATCTACTGTAGTCATTGCAGCCGAAAAAGCAGGTTGATCAACGCGGTTTTTTGTTAGTAGTATTAATTTAATTCTTGAAAATGCAAATTATTCATGAGGGCAAAAAACTTAGCATTTGCTGCTGGATATATATTTTTTTCTGCATGCGCGTATCAGTTTCAGTTCAGCCGCATATGCTACATCATATAACATCCTTCTATCTCGTTTGGCATGACTCCCATATCTCAATGAAGGCCTTTATTGTCTCTGTTCATTCACTTTTGAAGCATGGAAGATGCGTCCTTCCATCCTCAATGCGTGACATTCCACATGTGGAGCGTTTTCATACACATACTTTACCGGTATTTTTTGTAAGCGTTCAGGTATCAAGTGCATTAACTATTGCTAATTTTGAAATCATCAGAACATAGGCGCACCTTGTTCATGATTTTGCTGTCCTTTGTTTGCTTATGATAATAATCATTTTAATTTGTCAGTTATCTCCTTTTTCACCACGTATATTCATCTCACATTACCCGTGGTCTATCACTTGACAGTTGGCAGATTGCACCAATATAAAAAGTTTTCGAACTATGTAAGTAGAATGGTTTTCTTCTATGAGATTAAGACTGAAGCAATTCAACCTTCATGAAATTTCAGAGGAGACAACATTCAGCTGATCTCAGTGAAATTAGCTCATAATAAAATCACTACCTAGTAATACTGCAAATGCTTATGTCACAAGTCTTCTTTATATTTGATGGCAAATATTTGCATGTTTTGTTTACATCGTGATCACTCTGTAAATGTGTATACATGTATAATTACGTCATTTGTAATTCATATGTATGACCCTAAACATCTACATTTTTTACCTATGTACATGTTGCACATATTGTGGTACACGTGCTCTAAATCAAATAATTAAACATTTAGTTGCATCCTTGCTTGAAAAATGGGAGCAGACTTGAATAGTTTCAAAATCATCGCTTCAGGAATCATCAACAGGCCTATTTCACAGCACTAACATCGACACAACTCCCTATTTAAAGTTGCACAAATTAATGTATAAATGTGTTGCACTATTCACCACTACATCTATTAGACTTTACATTCATTAACATTCTAGGCAAGCACTGCATGTATCTAATAACAAAGATTTTGGCAGATCAGTGGATTTTCATTTCCGGTTCTGACCGCATTGAGGATTACATTTTTGTTTTGTGAGACGGGCTAAAATAGACCTTGCAGTCATTATGTCCCTAAATAATCCTGGCAGGAAACCGCAGTAGTTAAAGAGGAAGGATTATCTCAAATATACAGGGGAGAAAGCCAATTTATCTAGAAAAGAATTCAATAGAGAAAAGAGAAATTTCAACTCTTTTCGGAACACGGTCAATGGCCAACGAGACTTCATCCATCAGACGTTTTCTTTATGTTACACATGCGATACAAATTCTAAAATACAAATATAAAAGATGCAAATATTTTGCAGAGCTCAACATTTTTGTACAAATATTCTCCGAAAAATAACAGAACAATAAGCAAAAATAGTAGTAGACAGAAATAGAAATAACAGAAATAGTCATTCTCCAGTTCATGCCTATTTTAATCAGTTCAATATTAGGTAACATAACCAAACCACCTTTTCAACTTTCTTGACGCACGCACTGGATGGAATGAATAGTCCCATGTATGTGTCATATCAAAAGCTACCTTTTACAACAACTTTTAAGTCGAATGAATGATAGAGACTAATTGAAGACAATAACTTATTTCAATTTTTAGGAATGTGCACATAGCATTTCATGGCCTATTAAGGCTACTTTCAACAATACATCGGTTATATGCAATACTAAGGTAATGTATAAAAAAATCTCGAGAAATTGATGTACATTGTTAAAAATTGATTAAATTGATGTGCAATTTAAAAATTGGTCAAGCATGCAAATATATGCAGTCAAAATGTCCCCATGTAAGTCTTCAAAGTTTATGTTCATAACTACTGCTACATGTAACTGCAATACTCGTCTTTTTACATTAAGAAATTCGCTACCTTTTCATGTACGACTGCAACTTGCATCTATTGACAATTAACATGCCCCACGGGCAGTTACTAGATCTGCCACTGCTATAAACCGAAACATTCCGATCTCAAGTTTTGCAAAACTATTCGCAGCTGTAATCCCTACATTCAATAAGCGAAAGCCTCAGTGCAATCAACCATTTTCATAATGGGCTGGAATCAGAGATGCAGAGTTCTATCATTTTCATAGGTGGTAAAATAATTAGAAAACTAAGTACTAGGCATTTGCTATGCGTAAGGTGCCAACATCAATTCACTTTAATTAACAGGACTCAAATCATGTTTGTTCATGTAGTTAACTGTTACAATGTTATACTGTTAGCTTGTGTGTGTGTGTGTGCAAAGAATCCAAGCTACAGGTGCACAATAAACCGTATGCATCATTAAGACTACTAGCAATTCCGTGCGGGGTGCACCAACAAATGATTGTACGAACTGTTGCAGTAAGACTTAAATCACAATTGTTTGAGTTTTACTCTTTTGCATAACTTTAGATTGTATGTTGTTTGGTGGCATTGAACTTTCTTGGCAAATCATTATCCCTGCATTTTAGATATCAACCAGGACTTCAAAGTGATGAATTATTCTGATGAAGTTCCGGTTGTGAAAGTTCGTGAATACATTTTGATTTCCTGGAGATTCATTTTCAATCAGCTTTACACTCAGGATGCCTATTGTCAAAGAATCCATAGTTTAATCGTCTGAGAATCGGTCTAATGTCAGTGAAACTAAAGTACTTCTTCAGCTACGATATTGAAGATCTTCTCACACACACACACACACACACACATATTGATTGAAGATGTCTTGGCTAGTCATATATTATATTAAATGGTTGAGGAAGAGCCAAGGTTTTAGTGATGTTTTACTTTAAGTATGATATAATTAATTTCGGTTTGCTATTCGGCAACCATCATCAGATAGAAGGAATTTAACATAGACGCATAAGTCATGAATTCAAATTTCACATTAACATAGGAAATAAGGGAGTATACAAGAAATCTAGTAAAAAGAAAAAAAACTATGTTAACAAATTTCAGTAGGGAAAAGGAGGAACAGAAATATGCGACAGATAGTATTGGACTACATTTTACCAATAGCAATAGTAATTGATGTGACTAGAAATATCACTATCAAAATATATACAAAATACATAATATGCATACAAAAGTAGAAAAGGAAGGTAATGTGAAAAATGAGTTAATGACATATGGTGCGATTTAGAAAAGATCGAATCACTAAATGAAGAGGAAGTCCTTGTAGCACTCTAATTCTTTTTTGTTGTTAATCATTGGTTTTAGTTTGTGAATGAGCATTGCTTCTCGTAGGAGTAAATTGGCTTCATCTCGGTCATAGGCAAGAATGGCAGTTGAAAAGTTGTTCGTTTTACATAATCGAAGATGTTTGCTCAGTGACGAGTTAGTATTGTTATGTTCTCTGCATCTGATGTGTAGTTCTCTGATGGTGCTTCCGATGTAAAATCCATTGCATTTCTCACAAGTAAGTTGGTAGATCACATTCTTGCGACAGCAGATTTTGTTATCATTTATTGGACAATTTTGCATGTTGCATGTTTTCATTGTACTATTGCTAGATAAGGCGCTTCGTAGTGTGTAATTTTTTCTTGTAATTCGCATTTTGATATTTTCTCTTTGGAAGACATTTTTCAGTTGTTTATCTATTCTGTCAGATACGAAAGGAAAATGAAAGTGAAAGTATGATGGATTTTCATCTCTCTGCTTGTTTCTTCGTTTCAACCGTTTACTGTTCGTAATCATTTCATTTGAATAACCATGTTTCTGAAGAATTTCATCAAACTTACTCACATGTTTCCGTTTCGTTATCATATCCGAGCAACGTTGTTATCTTTTATTTTATTCCTTATGAAGAATTGTTTTATACGAGTAGGTATATGTGAGTTACTGTGCACGAATAAATTTTTTTCTAGCGGGTTTCTTATAAAATTCAAAATGTGGGTGATCTTGGGTATTCAGCGCAACTGAGAAATCCAAAAGACTTATGCTGTTATCGTTGTTTGTAAGGAGTTCGATTTCAAATTTGATGCATGGATGTTGATCGTTCAAAAATCTCAACAATTGCATTGCCTCTTCTTTGTCGGTGAGTAGAGCAAGACAGTCATCTACATATATTTTAAAAAGAGGTGTGTAATTTATCATTCGTAAAGCTGATCTTTCAATGACGTCCATAAACACGATTGCCATAAGTCCTGATAGCGAAGAACCCATTGGAAGTCCATTGATTTGTTGGAATATCTTCCCATTGAACTCGAAGAACGTGTTATTTAGAGTTACTGTGAGTAGAAGTTGGATCTGGTTAATGCGTATTCCTTTCAGTTCGGTTATATTATTTTGTTCTAATTTCTCAATGATCACATCTATAGCATCGTTGATAGGGATGCTGGTGTACATGCTCACCACATCATAACTGCATGGAAAATAGTGTCTAGTATAATTCAAGTTTTTGATACCTTCAATTAACTCTTCACTTGATTTAAGATGTGCCGGGATTTGTTTCAGTAATGGTGATAACAGTTTTGATAGGAGCCATGAAATTGATGTTGGAAATAATGGGTCGAATTTTCAGGTCTACATCATTTTTGTGTGTTTTAATCAGATGATAGAAATGTGGCATATTCGAATTTTTTGTCACATAACTTCGTTTGACTGTGTTTGGGTAGTGATTTTCGTCTGCTGCATTCTTCCATACATTGATGATCTTCTTTTCAATTGTTTGGACGGTAATATGGTTGATTGGTCTATATGTCGTCGTATCTGATAAATGCTTCATACCTGTTTCTATGTAGGTTTCATTTTGAATAACACAGAATTCTGAGCCTTTGACTGAGGGTAGATACGTCAATTGCTTTTGTTTCAGTTGTTTCAGAGTTGCTTTTTATTAAGGTGTAAGTTTTTTTAAAAAATTGTTTCTTTTACTTTTTACTAGATTTCTTGTCTACTCCCTTATTTTCTATGTTAATGTGAAATTTGAATTCATGACTTTTGCGTCTATGTTAAATTCCTTCTATCTGATGATGGTTGCCGAATAGCAACCGAAATTAATTATATCATACTTAAAGTAAAACATCACTAAAACCTTGGCTCTTCCTCAACCATTTAATAAAATAACACACACATATTGTTTTGTCTATTTGTGCTGTTAAAACTGTTTGTCGTTTATCGCATTAATTATTATACTTAATTCGCATTAATATTAGTAATTTATTGCATTTTTGTAAGGTTCTTTCTGTTTTTCTGAATAATTGCTTTTCCCTATGATCTAATACTTTAGAGGCGGTGTTAGAATGGCATTTGATTACTAAATTAACTACATAAAATTAATTACTAGACAACGTTTTGGACCAGAGAACTTGGACCATTTTCAAGTACATGTAAGTGAAAAGTGATCAAATACGCATTTTGCTTGTCAGATGACGTCATGTAGACCATAACTGTGTACATGGCTCGATTTTGCATATCATCGCATATAAAATGCAGATTTGTAATTCATTGTATCCGTCCATTAATAAAGGAGTATTAAAATAGGAGTATACAAATTTATATATACAAGACTAATATATAATTTATGCATATATATAATATATGCATTTGTTTTGATAATGCATCTATTGAGTCATAAATCTCAATTTAATTACGTCAAAACATACATGTACAAACCAACAAAATTGCGATGTCAATTTAAAAAGAATTAGTGAGCAATGCTGATGATTCCTCAAAAGTTAGCTTGTAGTCGGGACGATGTTCCCCGACTTCGATTCCGAGCAACATGATAAGAGTCCACATTCCTGACTGTAATGGCAACAATTGATCGAGATGGCGTCACAGAATTTGATAGAATCAGCTTCCTACTGCTAAAACACAGCAATCTGGAGAGGTCACTACTGTTGTACATATATTTGATTTTATGATAAATTAAAGGTTAAGGCAAATGCATGGTATAGGGGAAGTGCACATATTTTCTAAAAGTAACTGGTTAAATGCTATAGATATATTCTCATGAAACCAAATTCTGCGAGAATAGGAAACAAAACTTTTCATATTTACTCCTTTTCAGTCCGATACATTGACAAGTATTGTTCTACTCGCATAATACGCATGCTATTTATTTAAGGATATGAATGAAAGTACACGAATTTGGATAAACAAGTAAAAGAAGCATTTTTCTATTTACTATTTATTTCTGTCAATTTTGTTTATCATTCAAATATTCTCAACGACATCAATTGACAAGAACCATACTGAACACTGTCTGCAGTTGATTAAATCGCAAATTTAGATTCCTGACCACGTTCATGAATATGTGTGAAGCATGAAATACAAGTTCAGTCGTCTTTACACGATAACATACTATGTGCATAAAATTGATCAAAACGAGGTCAATCAACATAATTAGTCAAAGTGAATTAGTTAATTTACTATCTCAGAGCTTGTCCATATTTCATTAAGTTTCAGCAAAAGCAACCAACATTAACTTCTACTTCAATCTTATAAGCTTAGCGTCAGCCAGCACCGTCTATAAGAGTCTAAATTGTGGTATAAGAAGTTAAAACTCTCGTAAAATATATTGTATACCGTTGATGAGAGCTCAAATCAGAATTCTCGCTATAGTTCTCCTGGAAAGCATTATAAATAATGTTAATCCTTGCAACCCTCAAAAATTAATGCTAAATATATAATTCAACAAAACTACATAAAATAGCTTCAGAATATAATCACATGTATAACTACATAAAATAACATGCTGCTATTATACCAACTCCTCCAAACATAAAGAAGCAGGTTAACATATTTAAAACATGAATACGAATATTGTGTACTGTTTTGAAAAAGTAGAAATGCTTTTTAGTGATGCTCTAGTGGAGCCTACCGTACACTAAATGCGATGTTGAAGACTACCAAGAAATTGTCAATCCGAAAACCATGATTTATCCAACCGATGACGGCAAGGCCGCCAATATCGAACCTAGCTATAAGTTTGACAATCGTTGCGGATTGGTAGCTTGTCTTGATCAAATATTGATGCAAATAGAACTTTCACATGTGCATGTGTTTTTTGTAAGGTATAAAAATGACAGAATTCCGTAGTCTAGTAAACAAAATGCTTTCCATCGAGCATCATGGCATTTTGGTAGATCTACACGTAAATACTCGCACAATTACTATTATGGTGCGAAAAATGATGGTGACATCCATGGAATCTATGTTGTTGCTTTCATACTATTTTCATGGTAGAATAAGTAAAAGAGAAGGACAGAAGAGAACATGGAAAGAAAAGTAGAGTCATTTCGCTACAATGGTGTATTTACTGAAAATCAAGAATGGTGCAATGTATGAATAAGAGTAGAGAGAGACTATTCGCTTGATCAATAAAACTATTATACATACTCCATGTTTTTGCTGCATTCATTCTAGGACAAGAAACTCGTGAAATTCATTGACTCTTTTGGATGTCAACATGATGTTTATTAGAGTAAAACTTAACATAATTACAATATCGGAAAGTACTGAAATTGAATACGACGTTGATTTCGAAGCTACAAAGACATTTTTCTCAACATAAGATTCGAATAGGTTGCCGTTTCTGTAGTGCTTGAGCTTGGGCAGGCACTTATTTGGCACAGAGCTGCCTCTACCGAAATATTGCCGATAGAAGTAGACGAAATACTATTCTGTATGACAGAACAGATCAGGTCTATATATGTTGCAACTCGCTAGCAAGTGTCTTACTCATGCTATACCAGTTTCTGGTAAGTTTCTCAACAGATTCGAGAAGCTGTTTTTGTCATCAGTCCATTGATGACAACCCTACAGTAGGCTATGTTGATAGCAAACTTGTGATGATAGCACAAATTAATAGCACAATATAATTGTTAATATCTTAGAGTCACTCCCTGCTTGCTGATAGCCTACCCGTCGAATTTCCATAACAACTTCCGCAACATTGAATCCAAACGAGAAAGAATTTATCTCCCAGTATTTGTGTTACCTGACATCCTGATCTAATACTGATTATCATCGTTATTAAAGTCAAACGTTATCGCAATCCTAAGAGCTCGAAATTTGTTGAACATACCAAGCTTAAAATACTTTGATTTTACAGCCTTTGAGTCCTCAGACATAAGAAAAAAGCATACCTTCAGCAATTTATTGTGCTCTACTTGTCGGTTATCGAGATTTCTGCGATCTCCAAAGTACGCTCAATAGATAACTGACTGTGAACCATCAATGAATTTCATATCTATTGCATGTCTAAAATGTATCAATACACTACTCATATAAGTCGTTGTAAGTGACCAAAAACAAAATATTCGTATATTTCTGTTAGGGAATTGAATGCAACGATTTCTTACAATGTCAACTAGATCTAATCAACTTTTCAACTTTTAATGAGTAATTCACATATTTCAGGAGCTACAAGGAGCATCATCCCCAGTGCCACTGATCAAGATATCCAAGAAAAGATTGGTAAAGCGCTGTGAGGTGCTAAGGATCGAGAAAGAGGGCGAAAAAGAAGGTCAAGGGCATGGGACATGAGGCAACCTGAGATTGACTTCGAATCCGACTGTGACTTTTAATTTCCTTTATTGACTTGGCATTATAGCTTTGATTGAAAAAAACTATCTTGTTTTTAATATATGAATAAATTTTTTGAAATAAAATTTTGAAAATTTTGAAGAAATTATGAAAAATTTTCCGGGTGGTAAATTTCGATGGCATATGCAATCGCAATAAAAGTAGACGCTTATGATTTATCTGTAAGTCTATATAGAAATAACATTCATAAGCAAATAAATACATGTTTTCGAGGGATGTTTCGTTGGTATGTTAATGGAAAAATACCGACTGGTTGTTGGCGGAATGTCGATGCAACGTCAAAGGCGTCATCGAGGAATCAGGAACCATAACGCTGTCGGGCGAATGTCGACGCAACGCTGCTGGCCCGGCAACTTTTTTTCACAGGGATTGTAAGCCAGTTCATCCATACATAAACTAGCTGCTTTCTATTACACGAAATGTTCCGAATTTTCATACAGGATGGCCGCCAATTTCCGAATTTTGTCTGACAGCACCTCATAAAGAGCAAAGTTATGACCGGTGAAGTGGGAAGCAACTTCCAATACGCAAGCGATAATTGTCGATCGATAATAATGTGTAATGCCCGATTCTGTTAACCGTATTCTTCTCGATTATATCAACAAAACGCTCAAAATTGCTGTGTTAATTTTATAACATTAATGATCTATTGTGAATGACGCTACATCTACCACTTTGATAACGAAATTGAAGTTCAGTGTATTAGGTAGAAAGTAAAAGATCGGTTATTAATCGAATAATCAAATATGACGTTGGTAAAGTTTAGGAACATTTAGATTGGTTGCTTTAATTCAACAATTAACGACTTGAGAACTCGAGAATTCAGGAAGAAACTGGGGACGTACTCTTCTGAAGATGATCTAAGAAACAAATTTACAGATCGATTAGAATAAGATTTTAGAGGTTTATGCAAGTGTAGATAGACCACAAAAACGTGTAAAAACAGTAGAAAACTTACCGTGGTCCGGCGGAAACATCTGAGTATGCAGGATTCCTGGGATCATTTGTCTTGGCTAGAATCTCTTGAAATTGCTTCTTTTGTAGGCCTGTTGATAAAAAATGTCAAGTAAAGCTTCAAAGCATGAAAATTACTGACCTAATAAGGTATACAATAAATTTAATGGTGGCAGTAAAACACTTTATTTCGATTCATGAAGTTATGTGACTTGGGTGAGACAATTCATCGATTGATATTGAAAGCTGGTTAAAACCATAAAATCAAAATTAATGGAGCAAAGGAAAACTCGAAAAATAGATTCGATTACTTCATGTGTTATCATTCAATTAATATAGTCGAAAGCCGACGCTCGTCGCTGTTTTATATGACATAGAAATCAAGACGCTCATTATAGGCAGATTGCTGATAAGTGACTGTTGTGCAATGAACTTCTTGCTCCACATTCAACTTCACAATGCTAGAGTATGCCTTTACAATTGCATGTCATGTCCATGGCATGTTAGCCGTAGAAGAGCAAAAAAAAAGTTCATTGCGATCAAAGCTGGAACCCGGCCGCCTTTTTCGGCCTCGGCCCGCATCAACCGCAAACTATCATGCCCGGCCCGCACAAATTTTGTAGCTGGGCCCGTGTAACGAAATTAATCGTTTAGCGCACTTTACCATCCTTTAGGAAAACATCAATTACGTTAATTGAGTGCAGTCGCCCAGAATCATTCTAAAAAGCTAATTATTGATTCCATGATCGCATGCTAAAGGGCCTGCGTACCATCTGCAAGAAAATTGATTACTGTTGAGCAGCAAGGTGAATTCTCAAGAATTCAATGAATAATGGTTATTTTGATATTGTACATGTATAGCTCGCTTGTCTATCACAAATAAATTGGATCTTATCTGATGTACCGATAGCTGTCTATCCTCGCAAGTTGTAAGGTTTAAAAACAGGGATAACGAAAGCACTGAATATATGTAACCCATTTATAAAAGTGAAGTCAGTAAGTTAAAAGTTGATTTAGATATTCAATCGAACGTTTTGACCAAATTTCCTGAGAATTGTAACTAGCTAGTTGTTTATCGATTGTTGTTTAACATCATCTTCACGTGATATAGTCGACAAATTTCAATTTAGAAAAACAGATTTGAATCAAATAAAAAGAGTCGAAAAGCAGCAACGTGTTGCTTGACGAGACTTAATCCTTAATTGCCTAATCTTTTCAATAAATGCCCTAGCTCAGATAAAGGCATGAAGCTTCTTATACGGGGTTTGGTTGAGAAATCATGTTTGTGACTTATTTTTGCAGATGTGTATATAATCCTATTGCTTAAGAATAATTTTGACAAGCCATCAAATGATTTGATTCAGACTTTAAATAATTAATTCATGAAAATATTTTTAATTTCAGATGTAATAAATATGGCCCGGGTATTAGATACTATAGGACCAAGCCCGGCCCGGCCCCAACAAGGCCCGCACCCGCTTCCAGCTCTGATTCCGATGGTATATCACACCTCTGATTGATGCCATCACTTTCATATATATGTCATTTTCAATCTATTCCTTCCACTAAAGAGGAATTGAGCGTTGAAATTCGAACAAATTTGAAAGTTGTGCAGTGCATATATGAAACCATAAATGTAAAATTATTATTAAGAAAATATCAGATGTGCAAAGAATCGACCGAAAAAGTTTTAATGTAAACCTAAAGATAAACGCCACACCGTAGCTGTGATCAAGTTCATACTGCGAATTCACACTTATTATCAGGTCGACTGCTCTGGAATTTCAATGTTTGCTCTCTCCAATTAGATAAATCGGCATTTTTGAATAGACGCGATGGTCCAATTTCAGCATTGAGAGCAAATATCATGTGATCTCTGAGTGATCAAATATCAGAAAATTGATTAGATGTCTCATGCCTGCGGGTAAGCTGTAAACGAGATTATGGATAATCAGTCTTTATCATGTCTGCTAGTACGTCGTATAGCTGTTTAAGCTGCTGTCGTCGGAAAAAACCGAGAGAATTTTATGTCAACAAACATGATGTTATTTGAAAAGTATTGCAGTCTACGTTAGTAATTTTCTTCAAAAAATGACCGACGAATAATTTTTGTGCTTTTTAATTCTTTCATGATATCTTTAACGACAGATTGATTACTCATCAACTAAGCAAATTCATGAAAACCAACCAAGAAAGAGGTAACTGGAGATACAATGCAAAAGCTACATGCTGAATACCGAAAACAAATATAACAAGTAGAATCTGATCGTAGAAATGCCAAAAGTAATGGCGTTCCTGTCAGGAACTATGCTGATGCGGATTCTGATAGAGAAGTCCTGCAATAGCATAAGCCGAGATAAAATATGTGAACGATTCACACGTTTCTTAGTTTAGAAATTGAGCAGACATTGAGATAGATTTTTACCAGATGATCGCTGAGGCTGCAATATATGGACCGTTATCAAAAAATGCCTTTGCAATGCAATTTCATGTGAAACCCATGGAAATTTAGGGATGCTAGCCAAAAACGAAGCCTCTAAAATACATTGAAGATGTAATTTACGCCTTCTTACCCCTAAATATACGCTTCCCAGTGATGTCAATTGAATAGTTGAATTCGCAAGTTCTACATGTACGTAGTTGTTCTGCTTTAAATCATAATTTGGCATTGAAAGTTATCTATGTTTAGGGAATCCACAGAATAACCTCAGTATCAGTATATTAATTATCAATAAAATTGCAGAAGCGGACAAGAAATGCAACCTCAAACTTTCCATAATGATTCACTTCTACGTGTATGCAACCATTTGATGAGGAAATTCTATTCTGATGACAGAACAAATAGCTTATAATGTGAAAAACATTGAGAAAAACAATGATCTCATCAGAATAATTATATTCATCTTTATCATGCACTGTAATTCATAGCTAGAATTTACTGGACGCCTTTTTTACTAGTTTAGTTTACTAGCTACTTCTTCTTTACTATAGTTTGTAGAGCGCCTTTTATATGAGGCTGAACTATTCAAAATTTGCGTCTCTAATCGAGTAAAGCCATGTGATAAACATGTGAATGAATGAATTTGATATATACTCATTGACAAAATTTTTGAAACATTTACTTCTTTAACTTCTTTCATTTTTGACTGGTATAAATACATCTGTGTATGATACCTTGATAATTTAGTCACAATCTCCACCAAGTCGCTAGCACAGAAAAACAACGCATGTAGCAGATTCAACTTTAATAGCGCATGTGCCCCTTCTAGCTCCAATACATTCAGTAATCCGAGACGGCATGGATTCACAAAGTTTCTGAATAAAGGATGTTTCAAGGAGAAGCCACTGCTCTGTCAGTCTTTCAGAGAGAATCTTCAGGGACACTGGCGGAAGTGAATAGCGGTCTCTCACTCGCCGCCCAAGCTCGTCCCATATTTGTTCAATGGGTGACAAGTCAGGTGAGCGTGCAGGGCAGTCAAGGGTTTGAATGTTCAATCTCCTAACAGTGGCAATGACAGCCGAGGAGCGATGTGGTCTTGCGTTGTCGTCTTGGAAGACGAGATCCTCCACCCTGACCACTGGGGCAACAACAGGAAGCACAATTTCATTGAGATACCTCTCTTCAGTCAACGTGCCTTTGATGATGACTGCTGTCGTTCGTCCGCCATGCCAAATGCCACCCCACAGCATAACACTTCCACCACCATATCTGTCGTGTTCTTTAATACAGCATGGGGCAAAGCGTTCACCTGGAAGACGATGCACTCTGACACGACCGTCATTGAAATCCAGAGTGAATCTCGATTCATCGGTCCACAAGACTTTCTGCCAGTGATGGTCATTCCATGAGCGATGGGCATCACACCAGGCAACTCGTCTTCTGCGGTGCTCAAAACTCAATGGAATTAAGACAGCTGGTCGTCGCGATTGAATTCCAGTTTCTCGCAATCTTCGGTAAGCCGTTCGAACGCTACAGTCTATATTTGAGGCACTCTTCCAGTGTACGACTAGCTTTGGGACTGACACAAATCTATTCCTCTTTGCAGCGAAAACTAGACGTGTGTCTGTCCTTCCTGCAGACTTTCTTGGTCGATCAGATCCCTTCTTCTTTTTAACATCTCCTTCTGCTTTCCATCGACACCACCACCTCCAAACAACGACTCTCGATAGTCGCAGCTCTTCGGCAACACTCGCACAACTTCTACCACAACGAATCATTCCAATAGCCATTCCTCTTTTCGAGAGAGGGAAGCCCAAAACGATCGATGTCGTCGATTTCTCTTCGTCGAGAAATCGACGACATCGATCGTTTTGGGCTTCCCTCTCTCGAAAAGTTACAATGCCTGGCCCTCTCTTCTGTGAAGCCATTCCTCTGGTAAACTGATCCTGTGCCATTTTATTTTACAAAAGCTTGATTTCAGTTCACGTTTATGTTCAATTTGTAAAAGCAATTGTGACAGTTGTATCGATATCAAAATTTGAAATTTGACCACCATAGATCTTTCTCCATTCTCTAATGTGTTGAATGGTAATACATAGAAAGCGACATATTGCATCATACCTGAGAAAAAAATGAAACAAACTTCAATTCAAGCCAATGATAGTTTGTTTCATTAATTATGTCAATGAGTATATATATATATACAGGGTGTTTCATATGTCTCTGTCTCTGTTTCTGTATCTGTTTCTTGTTGCTTTTGCCTTGTCTCCGTTTGCA
The DNA here is from genome assembly GCA_907163375.1 of Prostheceraeus crozeri. Classification (NCBI taxonomy): domain Eukaryota; kingdom Metazoa; phylum Platyhelminthes; order Polycladida; family Euryleptidae; genus Prostheceraeus; species Prostheceraeus crozeri. The sequence continues at coordinate 70,352 of CAJQUW010008714.1, forward strand.
GAAAGTTGCAACTATTCATGTGAAAGGTAAAAAAACTTTCAATTATGATTTTTAAGAAGACTTTTCTTTTTAAATGATTAAGAAAATAATATTGCGCTGTTTATTACCTACGATTCTTTTTTTCTGAAGACTTTTTTTCTTAAATGATTAAGAAAACAATATTGCGCTGTTTAATTACCTACGGTTCCTTTTTTCAAAATGAAATGCATGTATCATAATAGCGCATGAAGCACTCATGTGCACTCGTGGGAACGGTGCACCTCATTTGCTGCAATTATGCAGGCCTGCTTCAATAAATCAGAGAAAGAAATCTAAGTCAGGCCAGGTCAAGAAATCGATATTCGTGACGACGAAAGCGACGTTCAATTGTGATTGATTGCATTCAATGAGCACCTTCATGGACGTTGGATTGGGAGACGTGGATTTCACGAATGGCCGCCCAGATCTCCGGACCTGACTATTTGCTACTTCTGGTTGTGGTCTTACGTCAAAGAAAATGTTTACCGAAACAGGCCAACGTCATTACAGGAAATGAGACTTTCAATTGAGGACACACTGACAAACATTCCAAATGACATGATCAAAAAGTGTAATCCTGAATTCGTGCGGCGCTGTGAAGTGTGCATCCAAGAAGAAGGACGTCATATTGAACACAAAGTGTAATACGTGTATTCATTTATTTTTTCAATGCTTGTCCAAATAAATAGAATTTTTCATTCATTAAAATCTTTTACAGTTTTAAAAATATGCAAAGGATTTGGTGTAATACGTGTACTAATTCTTCAATCATTTGAAAGAAAGAGAGACTTCAGAAAAAATCACCATTTAAAAATATTTTTCCTTTCACATGAATAGTTGCAACTTTCTGCAAACGGAGACACGGCAGAAGCAACAAGAAACAGATACAGAAACAGAGACATATGAAACACCCTGTATATATATCATACTTCTATGAATAAGAATCATTTAGAATGACATTTTCATGTGAGTTGTTGCAGCATCACTGTTTTAATAAATGGATTTACCATTCTTTATCATATCATGCTTTATCTTTTTGCGTAGTAAGTGACGTGTAGAACATGTTAAGAAGAGTTTAGATACCTATTGAAATAAGTATTTCGTAGAAATAAGCACTAGAATTGATAATGAAATCAATTTCATTTATCATATGCTTTGATACCTGACTGGACACATTTATATTCGGCTGCTGTATTGCTCCTATCCTTACACTATTCTGATAAGTGTATTAGTATTTTGACAACCGACTGTCCTATTTTGTTAGCTTCGTGATTCAGATAGATACGTGGGTGGTAAAAGCTCTTATCAACAATTTGATACTCAAACTCAACTGCTAATATATGGAATAGACAAGGAATGGATCATTGCACAAAAACACTAAAAATTCAAGCAGTGCTGATAACAAAGGAGGATAAAGCACAGCAACGCCTGTATATACTTGCATATCATGACACTTTTAGTAAATGTTTATCGCGATGAAGTGTTGGTTAAGCAATAATTCCAGATCACGTAGAAATGATAACATTCGCCTTAATCACGTTTGTCAAATGGATGACGAAACTCAGGATATTTGAGCTATTTGAATACTGTTGCACATCATTGCTTCAAAATGCCATGATTTAAGCAAATAAATTTCATGCTGTATTTTTGGAAGTCGCGAGGGACTTATCTTATTCAGTTGTGCTTAGCTTTGTTCAAATAATCCCCAGACCTCATTGTCTCTACGAATTGCACTCCATCTAACCCTGATTATGTAATTACCAAAGGCGAGAAAAATGTGATTTTGACCTCCGAACTATATAACATCAAATGAGCTAAAGCGTGCATCATATAAAGATGTCCCTGATAACTATGGCTGCAGTCTTTGATGTACTGATTTCAATGTTACCTGTTAAAATATTAGCAATACATTTCTAATTGCTTTTTTAAGGATTTTCATTCCTACTGGTGCTTTGTTTTTGTTAGTAGATTTTACATCCTCTATCCTGTGACCAACCTCTTCGTTTGACAATTTGAATGGAGCACTGTGGTAGCAGTCTTGGTAAGGCGCAAGTCGTGTTAGCTTCAGTTTTATAGATTGGACCGATTTCACAACTTCAACTGCAATTTACAAGCCAAACTGTTTTTCCTGGAGTTTTTTTCGAAATGTTCGATGATATTTCACAAAAGGTAACGAGAATAATACCCACTTTTTAACTGATTAACTGGCTACAAGCGGCACTTAAACGAGCGCATGATAAAAAATAGCAGCCAGTCCTAATACATTGACCTGGCATTCACCCAATACTTACTAGAAGCAAGCATGAAATTTACTTTAATCAGGGAATGAATATATTTGTCTGTAAGCAATGATTACTACACTTTGAAAACTCATCACTCGGTGTTAGATATTACATACTATACTTGAAAACAGTGTCGTCATACCGTGTGATTAGAGCCAAAAATCAAAGCTGAAAAATATCATCAGTACATCATTTGAGGTTCAGCATTGTATTCATGATGATTTACAACATGTCCTGTTTTGAATAAAAGAGTATTAGAGGCAAATAGCTGTTAATGATGTACATGCATACACATGTTGTAGATATACATGCTAACTGGGATCACATCAAGGTGGGTTTAGACTTTACTCTGAAGCTCTGGTAGGAAATTTCATGATTGTAAACTGAGATCAAGCTTAATAAATTTCAACTCAATTCGTTTTCCTCAACAAAATTGTTGAGGATTGACAAGAATAAGCATGTATTTCACAACCTAATCAATTTTTTATATATTATCCAAGAAAAAATTTCAATGTGGCAATTTTTATTTCTCTTGTAGTCTTGACAATATCTCGTGTGAATAAAAACCTATTGAATCATCATTTTCTAGTTTGAGAGCATGCCACAAACTGTAGGCCCTGAAGAAGGAAGATACATCCGGTGGCTGAAGTGAGGATCGAACTGTGGAATACTTTTGAATGACATTTTGTGTCTGTGTCAACGCAAGACTCGCACAATACATTCGTGGAAGTTTGGGCGACGATGGAATGACTACCTTGATATTTGAAGCTTACTCGCCACGAATAGTTTCTATCGATTACCTGTTTATAAAAATGGCTACTAATAATGATCACACCGGTGATACCATCCAATTTTTGGAAGAGTTCAGGGCAAGTCATAAGCGAAATTCCTGTGTAAATAATTCTTAGTTATTTGATTTGGTTTTCCCAAGAGGAGGATTCGACTTCCTTAGCTAGAATTGACGTTCTATTAATAAATATTTGAAAAGGAAACCAATTACTCATGCTTGGGTCAGACTTATTTGTAGCGTTGAGATACGTTCAGTCTGCAAACACCTTCATGCTGAATTCTTGAAATTTTCTCGAAAGTATGATATGGAATAGCGCAATCTCAAGCTATCTTGCCATGGAGATCACAAAATATGTAGAACATCAATCATGACGTAGAATAAAAATCATGATAGTATGAAAGTTGTTTACTTCGTGCTAACATTACAAAGAGAATGATCATCTTGTACATTTGTTATAATTTCAAGAACGAATCACGGTTTAGAAAGGTTAGATTTTTCTACTTCTTGTCGATGACCGCAAGTTTCGACACGCACGTGTTGGTCCTAATCACTCCAAGAACGTTTGTCATATCACTATTGACATGTATTCAGTACTCACCAGGCATAAGGTAACTTTGACCTGTATCATGAGTAGTCAAAGGGGGCAGTTGATCAGGTTGGACTGAAAATAATGGAATGACGAAATAAGGTAATGCCATATGAATGATAATGGTAGTTCAGTGTTAATGAAATTACAGTGCACTGTTTTACCCATATTTTGTATGAGAACGCACAACGTGTTATCGTAATATCAGAGATCATTTATAGAACTTATAAAAACCGGTAATCTGCGATTTCTTTACTTGCTTTGTGATTTTTCATCCAGAAGAAATGCAGAGTTTTTAATTATATAAATTCTTTCAATCATTTTAATATAATTATTAATTACAAATTTTAATGTCATCTCTGAAAGTGCAATGATATAGTCAATCAATACTAAATATTGAGAGGAGACATTGATAAAGAAATTAGTTTTTAGAAAACATTTCCGGTAAGTAGTGACATCAAGTGGAAAAGATTGGAGTTTTTATAGTTGTTTGCCTATTTCAGTCTTATCTTAGGCCAGCCATTAACAGAAATAAATGAATACGATTCTAATGATAACTATTTAAGTAAAGATGATGGTTTAGGAGGAGGCGAAATATTTAAGGCAAACAACAAAAAACTTCTTTCTTTTTCGCTTGTCTCCTAACTTAATATTTTCTCAATGATAAATAAGTTTGAGCATGATTTCAACAGTAATCTGCCAGTATTTCACTCTACAAATTTATTACATAACATTACGAAATGATAATTCATAGACCCACAATTACAAATTACGAATGTAAACCAATTGAATGACTGCGAAATCATTTTAAAAATGTTATTGTCACATGAATACCTATATTTACCTGCTCTCTCATTAGATGATTTACGCCTTTGCTTCGCTTCTTTGTTGGCCTTCCAATTGAGTAAAAATTTTCTTGATGTGTCATTGATTTCTTTTCCATCAAGAATTTCTGAAAGTAAACACATCCAGCATTACTCTTCACAATATTTAAAGTTTGGAATTTCCCGATAGAAAGCCCACTACGGACTTTGACGGTTGATAAACAATTACATTTAATTGACAGAATTAATTTCAAAGTCCTCTTTACGATTTCACACATTACTCTGTTACATTTTCTACTATTTACATCGAATCCGCTTTTCTCGAATTGCTGGGACTCTTTTAATTAAGAAAATAGTCAACGCATAAACAACAGCTCTCTCATGCACTTAGTTAATGTTTCTTTCAGTTTACTAGCTTCTTGTCTATACTTAGTATTCTAAAAGTTGCGAATCCTTTATGTGCAGTACATGTTTACAACTATGATTGACATCATTTTACTATACATATTTATCTGTGCATGAACATTTTGTACTTCTTGCTAAGTTGACATTCACAAGTAAAAGTAGCGGATTAATCGGGAATAACTGGTTTGCGCTTCGTGCCACTGATCCCTTACATAGACCTATCGAAGTTTGAAATCCATCATCTGCATTTCTTCGACAGATATTCATAAAGGTTGTATTCTCATCAGGTAAATAAATGACATGGAATCCAAAACATTAGTTGAAATTGCCGTTGTTGAATAGAAATCTCTATTGGATTAAAATAATTAGATCAAAATGCTGCTAACTGAATGAGTTGCCGCTGTTGCCCTGGTAAACACCGTTGATGATCGATAAAATGTGTAATACAACGCTCCTTGACCTTCTAGACTTGTTCAAAATTTAGAAATTGTTTGAAAAAAGGGCCCTGATAGTCATAACCTTTTCAAAAACATAGACAGGCAGGAGAATTCAGTGCAACTGATGCATTAGTTCGCTCGATCTATTAATATAATTAATATAAACGTGAAACACTTGCAAAACAGATGAAAACATCAAAGATGAGAATTGTACAAAAAGTTAGTGAGCAATGCATGTTCAAGCAGTCTACTATATAGCATTTAATCGTTCTCTTAACATTCTATTCCCAAGCATCAATTGAGCTTTCATTTGAATCAATCCTAAAATTATCGATTTAATTATAAATTCTGAAATATAGTTTTTACCACCCATGTATCCACTTAAGCCAATCAACTATCAAAATAAGGCAGTCGATTGTCCAAATAGTTCATCCATGTATCAGAATAGAGCACCGAAGTGTCATACTACACCACCCAAGTGTAAATAAGTTCAGTCAAGTATCAAATAAATGCAATATATGCTTTTTAGTGTTTATTCCTACTAATATCTATGTCCATAGGTTTATGAGGATATTCAAAGCATGTTTAATTAATGAATTACCATGAAAAAGCCTCTGCTTATCGTCATCTCTTATTCGCTGCCTCATCATCTCGTTCGTCAGCACAGTTAGACTGATAATTTGATACTTGACTGCACATGTTGACTCTTGATTGCTTTATTTTGATACATGACTGTAATTCACAACGATCAGAAGTGTTCTTTCTTGCATTTGATAATTGACTGCACTTATTTGACAAGTGACTGGACTATGTGGATACATGGGTGGTAAAAACTATACAGCAGTCGTTGTGCGTGTAAAAAGAATATCATGAAATATATCTGTACAGACATAATCGCTTAATAGTTTGCTGTTGCATCGTACAGAGTACATAATAAAAGTACACTGCATATCTATTTCAGTTTTGAAAGCTATTGACTGCTTGTCAATAATGGATAAAAACAGTTTTATTACACAATATATTTCTAATCGCTTTTATACTTGCTGTTGGGTAGTTGCTACTTTTGAAATTGCCCTGTTAATCTACGATGCAAAACTTCCTCCTACGTGCATCAGTTTCGTCTACAGTACGTCAACTAATCTCGGAGAAGATCACAAGATCACGTCTGCTCCATTGATTCGGAGTTTTCGTTTCCTCTAAAATAAATACAATGACTCTCGCTTAATTGATCTCAATAGCTTGACAGATATACTGAGCCTTTGAAATTTACCTAACAAAGTTGCAGTTCATAACACCGAGCTTACTAAATCTTCTACTAATGTCGGTCGGCATTATCGTCTCCACGAAACGAGAGGAATTACATTAATCTCAAAAGCTGTAGATAATCATCGTCTTGCAAATTCATTAAGTCATAATCCTGACAGGCACTATTAACAAGAGCCATTTTTCAATGAAATTAAAATTCGCGGAAGTGTATGCACAAGTGATATATCACTGAATGATTAATATTAGCAACGGGCGAGCAAGAAAGAGTGGGCTTGCAATTTTTGAATGCAATATTATTTATTAGGAGTATTAGGAATACAACAATTCATTAATTTGCTCTCTTTTTTTGTTTTCTTGCTGTAATTTTTTTTATATTGTGACCAGCAACTTGATCATCGTCAAAAGGAAAAATTTTACAGGAGGCATAATTCAAAATTAGTTCCGTGCATCGACTTAATCAAATACAATGTCGGCCACACAATACAGGCCCATTCACGGTGGGTGTTATACATGTTAGGTGTTATACACATAGAAAGTCTGCGAAGGTTTCTTGTTCTTATTTATAATTAATTTTAGGTTTAATCTTTTATGAGTATCGCCTCTCATATTCTGATACTGCAATTATTGTTATCAGATGCCAGGGTTTATACTGAAACATTCCTGTTCCAATTACGAAGGTGTTTAAAAGCTGAGCTGAATTCTTTGGAAATATAATTTTTAATTTGTGTGGGCTACCGACATGGATGTTTCCATAATTATTTCAAGTAATTTGATAAACAACATTTTTGCGAAGACACTTATCAGTGTTGTAGCGGATACATCGTCCAGGTATTTGTTCCTTTGTTCTTGTGCAAGCATTGACTGATAGTGACGGCTTTCCTCACTAACCGTGCATCAAGATTCGCTTCTTTAATGAAATATTTTATTTGACAATCAATTTTTTCAGAAACCTGAGGGAATTTGAATTTGAAGTATTCAGATGTGTTCTTATCTTTCCTTTTTTCGTTGCTCTTGCCTTTTAGTATTCCTGAAGGATATTCATTCAGCTGTGGTATGCGATCAAAGTCTTGTACATGTTCTTTACATGTATTTTTTGTGAGCGATGCTTTTCAGTTCTTTTGCGTCTCTTTCTCATGAAACAGATCGCATAATGTTCACGGAGGGCCACTTCCTTCCTTTCTATCGTACTCTATGATTTCCACTATTTGTGAAGATATCGTTTTGTTTATATTTCCATGCCATCCCCTATACATGAACTTTAAATTATGTCTCCCTGTAAAATCCTTCCTTCTGATCACCAAAGAGTTCGTCGAAATATATTAAGGTTTACAGCAAAAAACAAATAGGAGCATTGTAAAAATACTTGGATTTCTATTTTATTATCAAGTTATCCAAGGTCTCCTCACATGTGGTCTTACAATTTTAATAGATAAACTACATATATATATATATATATATATATATATATATATATATATATATATATATATATATATATATATATAGATATATATATATATATATATATATATATATATTACAGCAAAGTGTTCCCAGTCTTTTCATATTTCATGTAGAAGAAAAGCACAGCTTTCCGGACTAGTTTCGATGTTTTTTATCACATCATCTTCAGCGGTAAAAAGAGTTACAAACATCTGTACTCATCATTTACATACTTGCTATCTACAATTCATTTTGAAAATGAATTGTATATATATATGATGTATGATGATATATGATGTATATATATATATGATAAGAGTGAACTGGCACTCAATATGTTTAATGAATTTAAATGCCGCTTATGTTAATACTGAATTGCGTTGGTCATGAATTGCCATCATAATCAACTTATAATATTGTTCAAGCACAAAATAATGAATTCCACACGCTGACAACTGAGCAAGTCTGAAATATTGGCTTCTAATTCTTAATTCAACGGAATTTCAAAATTTTGTTAAATTTTTGACAAATGTTGTGAATTTTGCAAAAACGAAAATTTTCGTACTACAACATTTTACGAGACTGCACCTCTTTTCTGCATACCCACTACTCCACCAAACTTTTGATCAAAATTTAAGTACGAACAGAATCTAGCACGAATTTCAGCAGGTATGTAAATGGTGGCTCTCTTACACAGGAAGCACCAGTAGAAATAATTCATGACTGAAGCAGAGATATTTTCATGAATTAATGAAATTGCGCATGATTACGATGGCTCCCGTGAGCAATTGCTTTTTATGTTGGAGTGTTCCACATAGTAGTTGTAGAATTAAGATTCTGATTTCCTATTTATTGGTTAGCAGCTGAAGTCAAGACAATATAACCCAGAAAACAAAAGCAGTACTGGTGTCGAGCTTCACGGATTTTATCTGAACAGGAAGTAAGAAGTAGCTCATTGGTAGGGACATGGCTCACTCTGACGGTTTTTAATGTCTAGCTTTACACGTCTTTAGGATACAAGGAGTCTCAGTACCAGTTCCATTTTTGCTTTCTGGGCTATCATCTGTTGGCTTCAGTTGCTTAGCAATATAGATAACAAACAGTTTACTTTCCTCAAGCGAGAGCCAACTATAACGAGTGGAAACTCACAAAAAAATTAAATTATGAATAACTATGTATATTCATCAACTGATGAATTCAAAATTTTCATGTACTTACCTAATGTTGAAGACATAACGATGATTCGGTCTCGATATTTTGACTTCTGTGCTAGAGGATTACCTGATAGTTCAAGTCTCCACAATGATCGCCAGATTGATAAGCAATGTGCAATTTCTTTCATATCAGTAATACAGTTATCATTTGCCACGAATTGAGTCATGTTGGACATGATATCAAATTCTTTAATACTGTTTAGATTGTTACCAGATACATTGAGTATTTCCAGACATCTCTGAAAGAGAAGAAATTGATGTCAATATGCATTTTTTAAATATAATTTCAAAGGCCACTATCAAAGTGCACTTCAGTAAAGTTGCTACAAAGAACTGAAACAAACACCTTAAACGATGTCGTAAAATTTGAGATGCGATATTAGATTAGTAAGTCAATTTCTGCCACTTCTTTTACATGTGGCAGCTTTTAAAACACTGCTGATACTTCTATCAACTAGTTATTAGAATTAAAGCTATGAATATATTGTCTTGACTATTTTCATATTTTTCATGTTTTGAATGTAATTGGAAAGAACAGAAATTAAAAGATGGTGGTTTATTTTCTTTTTTGTTATTTTTTTACAATTAATTTCCTATCTTCAATCTTTCCAATTACATTTAAATAACTAAAGTTAGTGCACCAATAATAATTACTGAATTCTGCCTTTTGAAAAAATAATTTACAAATAAAAAAATTCAATCCTCTGTTGAACAATTGGAAACAGACGAACAGATAACATTTCATTCACAATCATGAATCAACAGGCTCAGCTCACATATCTCGATAGATATAATCGACTTGCGAATATTTCGCTTCTTTCACTTTTTCTGAATACACGCACATGTACGTTAATATAAAAAGAAAAATGAAGTAGGCCTTTTCGTGCTTCAAAAGATTAAATTACTTTAGTTTTGGTTCTTCAGCTACAACAAGTAATGAGCATAAATTGCATTCACATACATCAGTGGCCGGTGCGATTCGATTTCCGCGCGATTCCGAATCGTGCGACTCAGGGCACGATTAATCGGAAAACTCATGATTCTGAATACCGGGGTATTTTGCAAGTTTCGCAAATTCAGTGATTAGAGTAGATGTTTACAGCTATTCTGGCGTGCATTCGTTGAGAATTCGTTGTGCATTCGTTTCTATTTCTAGACCACTAGCTTCATGATGAATTAGATAATTTCCATCAAAATTGAGGCTATGCGACACAGTCTGATTTGATATCAAAATTTTTGCTGCCTTATCAATTAGCTTTGCACTAGTTTTTTTGTAAAGTTTTGTGAATCCACTTTGTTTATCAGAGCACATAAGAAGTCTTGAGAATCCACTAATTGGAATTTAAAAAATTTATATGACTAAATCTAGACCTACTATGAAGCGCCACAAGTGCCATGAAGTATCTACTAAGATACTTCTTGCTTCATAATTTTATCTTTTGGTCTTCATCGACGATACGTTTTCGAGCATAGCTGCATGCATTTAGCGTTTCTTCCATCAATTTTGAAATAAGCATAATTATATTTCAATTAATTCCGTGTTGATGAGGCTACAAATGAATCAATAAGAACTTACCTTATACATGATCTAAAGTAGCGTAAAGATCGAGATGTTTGAGAACAATACTTATTAGATTAAATAAACATCTTTGTCGCTTGTTAAATATTCTCAGTACGGGAACTTTTTAGACACGCCAAATACTTTAATGGAAAAAATACACGAGTTCGACTTAAAGGATGCGAATAATTTCATTTGAGTGGGCGGTGTTCATAAGTTCTTTTCAAAATGGATAGAAGCATTAAAAATTGTAGAAGATGCATATAGAAATATGAAGCTGATAGAAGATAGGATAGGCTGATAAACATTAAACTATCAAATCATTTCATTGATTAGTCTTTGACAAAATCTGATGTTAATGTAAAGTGAGTCTATGTCTGTAATGCTGTACTGCCAACTTACCGATAATGCTATCAAACTTCTAGGATCAAAAAGAAGCTTTTCGCCAGGAGGAAGCCTTTGATTTTCCACATGGAGTTCTTGTAGTCCAGTTAAACTTTCTAAGCCCTCAATGACCGTGATTTCATTTCCGCCAATGTATCTGCAATAGGAACATCAGTAAGCAAAATGCTGATAAAATCAATGAAGGCACATCAGGCTGCAGCTCACAGTTTTTCAAGCTTCGGGAGAAACTGCAGATTTTCCACTCGCTTTAAGTTGTTGTTTTGAAGAAACAAATGCACAAGGTTTTGATTTCCGTGAAGGGAAGGTACTCTATTCAGGCTGTTGTCGTACAGATACAGCACGCTCAAATTCTTGCATAGTCCTAAATCCTCGCCCTGAAAAAGGAAGATTTCAAATATTGCATTTGCTAAATATACCAGCGCATGGTAACATTCATGCATGAATACGTTAACATCACTGTCGAGAATACCACAAGCAGACGGCTCTCTGCTGCATTCACGAATAAAATCTTTCAAGTGAACAAATGATACTATTGGGATGTTCTATTTTACGACGGCGTTGGTAATCACAGTGCATGAAACATATAAATATACTCCTGACATAGCAATACGTTTGATATAATAATTCCTCTTGATTATTCATCTTTCGTGTGGCTATGAAAGTGCGAAGGTAATACCTTATTTATCGATTTGTTTTAAATTATATAATAACATTATATACTTTCATATATATTTTTTCATATACTATCTATTACTTTCTATATTTTGACACAACCACAGAAACTTTTTAGATACATAAAAGTGAACAATGATCAAAGAAAGCTTATATGTTGTTCATATGAATCCTAATATGCAAGACGTAGGTGCAATACTTGGGTAAAATTCTTAGGGTGAGCTTAAATCTTATATAGTTACTTCTATGAAATAGTGATAGAACATTTAACAACATAGAACAGAGTAACTACAGAACATGTGACTTATGAATGACTGAGTATCGAGTTATCAATAGCTGACAACCAGTTGTAAATATAGTCACTTAAATAATGAATAGTTTGGAGAGCTAAATAATTGAAAATGCATTCTTAAATTGAACTCAATTGCAGTTCGAGTGTAGGTGGGGTACTAGTAACGTGTACTTATATTCTAACTCCACAGTAAATTGTCAAGAACATAAAAAACTTAATTACACATTAAGCCTCAACAGAGATTCACCAACCGATGTCTTGTCTAGAATTCATGAAATATCTTTCAATACTCTATCAAGAACCACAGAGGAGCAACAAATTTTGGAGGTTTTGTTAATCAATCGAATTTTATATGTGCAAGTGCATTGAGAAAGAAATTTAGTTGTCTTGCAGTGCTTTTAAATATTTCGCACTTTTAATAAATATTTTGATGTTCTAATTATTTTGTTTTCTAAAAAGGCTCGCTCAACCATTTTTCGCTAGTACATCCGTTCATTAAAAATTCAAGAAAAATGCCACTCGCTCAAAAACTTTGTTAATTTAGCAATCCTGCAATTCGATGGTGAAGAACGATATGCTGAACAATATTGTATACAATGTGGTGAAGAACATTGCATTAGGGAAAATTGCAATTAATTTGCTTAGCTGAATAAAAGTTCAGATTTCCTCCAGATTTATCTGGAAAACTACACCATAATATGCTTGCGCCTCATCAATGTTCACTTACCACTTCATCAATGTTTTTATCCTCCAAATACAAATGAGTTAATCTCTTTAAAAAGTGGTCAACACTTTCTTCTCTTTTCTTCTTATTATATCCAGATGTGCCTCGAGAGATCAAATCAGCAGTGATTTTCACCATGATTTGTCACGATCACCTTGGATATGGAATCATTCTGAAATAAGATGAGTTCAAAATTGATAAATATTGTCTGAAAACATTTATATTTAAAATACAAAATGATAAATCCTTGCGTCAACGTTCAGCCTCAGGTTAAGAGAATGTTCCTATTAGCTTCATAGATCTTTGTAGCAGTTATTGATCTTGGATATTCTTCGTTTTGTTCATGTAATACACGACAGCGTTTTTGCTTGTAATTTCACTGAAGCCCTTTGCTGTGGGTAACTGTGATGTAAGTGCTTGCAGCATGCGGATTCGGGTTTCCCAAAAAAGTTAGTCACTTCATCCTGTACGGATGCGGGATGTCCTGTCAGTTCCAGTTTCTTATCACGTGCGGATGCGAGATGTCCCCGTCTCAAGCAATGACGTCAATTGGCGTCAAATGGCATGATTGAAAGCATGTTAATAAACTTTGAATATCTTTCATCCATTGAGTAGATATAATAGGTAGAGTGTCGACTCAAACAAATATCTGCATACAGTGAAAATTTTGATATCAAACAGTTTTTTTGCGGAGATAACGCTCCGGTGGTCCAAAAAATTATTTGTGCAGTTTTGAAAAAGCTAAATTTTTGCAAATTATTCCTGTGTTTATATACTATCGACATGAACCCAATATATAGGTAGCATGAAACATGTTGGATATGAAAAGGAATGAATGTTTTCTAACAAGCATTCTTATTAAGCGGAAATTCCGCTGATTATCACAGGAATTTCATAAACCGCATTATAATGCGAGTCTTCATGAAAAACTTGAGATCTCATTGTGCTTATTTGCTGACATTTTGTAATTTTATTTTCATCGTTATGATTTTATAATTCAATAAATTTATTTCTTGAATCTGAATGGTAGTGATGATCCATTTACATCTTTAAAGTTAATTGTGATCATTGTGTTTGATTATGTTATTTTGCTCTTTCAGTGCCAGCTTTTGTGATATGATCACGCTCTCATGATATGAAAATATTCTTATCAAGAAGACTTAATATTAAAGTAATAGTACCCTTCGACTTTTCTAATTTAACTAAAATTACCTCTTTTCTTTCTATTTTGGTATCATGATCGGTCAAATCCCAGCAAATTTCTACAAAGGTGTAAAAATTTGCATGTCTCCCTTGTGGTACTGGGTCTCAACTCGAGTTCATTTAATAAAATCGAAACTGTATACACATTGGGGATTGCTGAGTTGCTACTCCAGCTAATATACTTACTCTATGCTCTCATAATCTCTAACATAATGCACTCCAGTGATGTGAAATTGCTGGTAATATATGCTTCGGGTAATTACTACCGTCATATCAGCGGGAAATATTACCATTTATAACCACAGCATACATGATTCAGTTTATTCATAAATATCTCTACCTATAAAACCTTGATCAACATAAATGACACAAGTTCAAGTTGATGTCAACACCACATCTTCCGGACCGTACTCGCCGGAGCAGTGAATCTAGCCAAATTAAGTCGGCGGGGGAATCGAGATCGCATCTTATTCACTTGGTCAGACCGAATGTGCATGTTCGAGTTGAAATGTCTATTATTTCATTTCTCACACATGCATTCTTTATTACAAGTGATTTTCATGACGCATAGTTAATCAAACAGTTTGTGAAATTAGTTATTACTCGTCAGTCAACAATTTTTTTCTTTACGGTAAGAGCAGTACGAAAATGTTTCGCACATTTCGGAAAACCTTTTAAGCCACAGTGAAGTCAATCTGATTTGCAATGACAGATATTTAGAAGCAAAGAATTCTGTGGTCCGAGAATAATTCTGTTTACTCTTTACTGCTTAACATCTACTTACTTTTTTTCCGTTTAAAATCTGCTGATGAGCTATTGATATTTCTATGCCATTTTTTTGCTCATACGCGCATGCCTGTCAATCAAAGTGAATAGTTTAAAAAATCTGTCGCTGCAGGCATTTTAAAGGAATGTATAACGATGAGAAAGATGGAAGTCTAGTATCATCAAATAGTGCACTAAATCGAGAAGTTGATAAGCTGACGCCTCATCGGCTAACAGTTAATTTCAAAGAAACCACAAGAAGTGTTGTGAGATGCAAGACGAAAGAGAACTTTCTCAGAATGCTGTACGGCAGTTATTCTGATTCGGAGGAATATGATGCATCGGAATTATAGTGTCAGACAACATTTTGGCCTTCCTAAAAAATAAGATTTCCTTTTCATCACAATTAAACACTCACGATTCGTGAACAACAATTATCAGCCGCACACGAGCAACAACAGCAGGCTAGTATGCCGCACACGCCGCGTCAATCATCTCAGGGCGTGAAAAGCCGAACTGCACACAGACGGGTTTCTATCTGTCGGGGATTTAAGGAGCCCTTTGTTAGGAGGATTTGTTAAGGACCATTAACTAGCAAGCGCTCGCTCTCTAGTGGCTAGATTCTATTACTGTGCTGTAGTCTGATAACCTGTCGCTTAACCATCTCCTCTTACCTATATAATACGACTTTAATAATATGCATCTTTGAGCTACAACCATGTTTAAGCATTACAGCTACTGTTATAGTTCGGTGTTCTTATAAGTTCAATGATCTGGTCACTCAGCCATCTGTGCGTATATGTGCATGTGTGTGTGTGTGTGTGTCCATTGATGGTTATCAGTTTTATTTGCGGAATTCGACCATTGTCTTGCGTTCCTTTTGCATTTCCACTGACGAAAAGCAAATTGCATGTACCATTCATCTTGTGAAGGAAGCCCTGGCGAAAAAGTGCAACTGGCGAAAAAGGATTGTCAAAGAGGCCTGGTGGACTCGACATCTGTCCTCATCTAATAAAACTAAGCATCATATCAGTGATTTTTGGTTTCCTTAGCATTTTCTTCCTTTTCTTTACTGTTACTTTCCAGTATTTGTAGATAGTATCTTCGTGCCTTAATTTTCTTGTGAAGTCATGTAATTTTATTCTCTGCTCGTTCGTATTTCTATTGTGTAATTTGTGTCTGACCATTGCAGTATGAGTGATGTTAATCATCTAATGTGTTTATGTCATTCGCCTGACGATAGCCGGCTGTGCTGGCTGAAAGGCCTCGCAATAAAAATCGAGAAATCTAGTAAGATCAACTAGTTTTTTGGGCTTCCTTCACAAGATGAATAGAAACCCAGGCCCACTTTTTCCTGAAATGCATGTACCATATTTGGAAGCTTTCTATAGTTCAGATCTTAGGGTAGTTTTTTTTGGGGGGGGGGGGAGGGGCGGAGGGCTCTTTCTGATTGTCTGATGGTAGTTGGGTCGACCAATCTAAAATTTTTCATTGTTTGTTATATCAAAAAAGTACTTTTTTATGAATAAAACTTTCTGAGAATAAAAGTAATGAGATGTATTTGACAAATGTTTCACATCACTTCTTGCCGCAATTCCCAGTTATCTTTTTCAAACTACCAAATTGGATGTACAGTATGTTGTCTATCATTGCAATAACTTGCATTTTGCTAAGGAAATGGGCACTATCAAGTATGTATCAAGTCATCAGTGTATAAATCATGCAAAGATTACCTATTTACGGGCTACTGAGGCCTTTTCATTAATGAAAGCATAAAACTCAATCAGTGAATAGAAAGGCCCATATACATCATAGACTTCTGCAATCAATACATAACGAACAGAGGCAAATACATTAACCTGATTGTGCTGATCTATCAACGTAAAGATGATCAAAGTTGCCTTATCACCTAGCGGATCGGAAAATTTCCTTCCAAACTCGGATTTCAAATCAACAGACAGATTCGATGCACGCGGTAGGCTATCATTCCACTTTTTCAATGAAGTTACTCAAGGGAATTCATTACGACTCACATAAAAAGCAACATATCAAGGTAGTGATCTTCTCTCAGAAACTTTAACATACTGAAGCATGAAGCGGAACAGTATCCTCAGATCACAAAATCCACTAGCATTTCTTTGCCTCTACACTGATGCATTGAATGTTAAAATTCCCATGTCATGTGTGGCGACTTCGAAAAATATAATGTCAATATTAATGGAAAGGATCCCTGAAAAATTTTGCATGTTAAATATTCAATGTTATCAATGATGCGTCTGTAACACACCTGAAAGCAAACGACTGAGAGAAATTCTTGCTCGACTTCAGTATCCATCATTACTGATCGACATATGCGTCCGTGACCTCCTAGACAAACAATTATCTAACAACGATGTGAGAAATTGTGAACAAAAATTAGAATGTGAGGTTTCCGACAACGATAAGAACAAGAGCAGAAATATCATCATCCTTCCTTTCAAAGATGAAAAAGCGTCAACTTTTGTGTGCAAGAAGCTGAACTCACAAATGGTAGGCCTAACAACATAACACCAATATTCAGGAGGCAAAACGTGAAATCCAAAATGACATCGTCAGTTCTTAACTCCTCTCTGATTAACAGTCATGATGTAGTCTACGAATACAAATGGGCGAAGCAAGTTTAGTACATGCAAACTTCACTAGAAAAAATAATATTAAGTAATGAGTGCTATGAAATGTAGTGTCAATAATGAAGATCGGTTGTGAATTCTGGCTTACTATAAAACTGAATTATTCGAAAAATATATATCCAGAGTATTCTCTATTCTCAGTATACAAATTGCAAAAAAATGAAGGCATACGTATTAAAGAAAATGTTATTTGATGCAAGTCAATGTAAAAGAAAGTTCAGTAATTCAAGGATTAAGGTGTTGGCCAGATTACTAAACCAGCTCAATAAAGGTCTGATTTGCATACGGGCTACATATAGCTTCTATGTCGAGTAGGCATGCTTATGCACACCTATGTGCACTTATTTTCAACACAAAAAATTGTTACATGTAGCTAAGATATTGGTTTGATTAAAAGCAACTAGGAAAATAGTTGGTAAAAGAAGGTCTCAGAAGATTGATTGAGGAAATTTAAATACACCAAGTTGCAGAGTTTTCAGCCCGGTATACCTTCCACTGTCATCGTAGCCGCTTCTGTAGTTGGTCTTGGAGCTATTCTTGAGCAGAACGACTTTCCAATTATTTGTGTCTCGAGTCGACTGAGTCAAGCCGAGAAAGGCTATTCTCAGACCCAGAAAGAGGCACTGGAAATTTCCGCCCATGACAATACAATTCAACATGACCCTGGTGTGCGCATTCCACATGCTGGTTTCCTACCACGCTATTCAAACTTTGGACTGGTTGAATCTGTCGACACCTTTGAATGTCTCACAACTCACCCTCTTCTATTTGACCGCAACTTCATAAAAGCGGAGAGATAGGCTTTCTATGGCTCCGAGCTTGTCGGCATTCGAAACGGAAGGTCTCAAAGTGCGAAGATATTCCGGTAGATCAGCAGACACCGGCAAGACTTGTCAGTGGCGGTTGGATGGCGTGATATCTATTAGCGATAAGATTTTGATTCCTTCTGCTGGTCGAAATTCTATGCTTTCTCATTTGCATGACGGACATTTGGGACAGGATAAAATGAAATCCTTTTCGAGATCCTTATGCTAGTGGTCTAGCATCTATGCTGACATCAATTCCTACTTAAATCATTGCGAGAGAAAGATGTATACTAGTTAAGCCCATGACGCATCCCACTTGGATTCCATGGCCCAGCTGTCATTCACCCATGACAAGAACACACGCTGACTATTACGGCCCATTTCTTTGCAAGTTCCACGCGCTGGGTATTGAATACAGCAACAGGAAGTATCCTGAGGTTTCGTCACACAATCCGCCAACGCAGAATTCACGAAGACAGCCCTCCGTAGATTCTTCTCCATGGAAGGTATCCCGAATGTGCTGGTCACGACAATGGGACTCATCATAGGGTACTCAGGTTACGACTTTGGAAGATCTGGAAAGAATCATTGACAACTTTCTTATGCAATGCAGGAACGCCGAGCATAATACAACAAAGAGGACCACCTTATTCATATTCTAGGGAAGAAATCTGAGAACTTCTGCTTTGGATACCACTGGCGTGATTTTCTGTCATTGCAACGACAATCGCCCAGCAAAAAGGTGTTATAGTGCGACAATTTGGTAACCGAATGGTGGAAATTATGGGTGAAGGTGATGCAACATAACATACCATATCGCCACATCGACCAAATCCATATTTCGCGATCGGGGATGAGAACGAATTTTATAGGGACAGGTGCATCGGATCCTCCAAGTGTGTCACAACACAATACTTCGTCAAGAGTTAGCGGAGACTCAAGTCAACGCGTTGATACCAATCGAATGCAAGTTCGTGTGCCCACTCACCTCCTGGACTACATGTCCTCCACTTAAGGGTGGAGAAGTGGTCAGAGCGACATTTGTTAGAAACTTCCACTTTTTTTCTATGAACTCTCTCAGTGAAGTTGGTATTCACCAGTCAGAGACATTTACGTCATGACTTATTGTAACATTTATTGGAGCGTCATTCGAAAATAGACACTACTATTGAAACAGACAATCGTTATTAAATGCAATTGCTAGCTTAACTTCTCATGCAACTCAAAGGTAAGATTACCCAATACAATTCTTGCATAATTCACAACAGTGATTTGGCAATCAATACCAAATTATTTCGATGGTTTTGGGAATGAAAACCTTGTGCTCCTTTGAGATCCACAACAAAAATACAAGTCACGAAGCACTCCGCTATTGGTTCTTAAATCATGACGAAGTCAACAACATAATTCTTAAGTCAAGATTGATGGTCACTGTTAAACATTTTGCGCCTGAGGACAGGAGCTCGGGTCGGATTCCAGACGCAGACCTCATCCCTGACTACAACCGCAGACAGAAATTTACTAAGATTGCACGCTCTGAACCGATCAGCATTATTTTGTCTGCACAAAACATAATTAGCAGTCACACGATGCTCAAAAGTTTTCACACATCAGCGTCGCATTAATTTTTAGTGGCATCACTGATCATATCAATGAAATAAATTAGCCTGTTTACACATTTTAAGTAGGTGGTGGTGTCATCATAAACTAATCATGCCCCAAAAGTAATAGAAATACCAATAAAATGACAGAGCAGTGAGAGCATTGGAATTTTGCAGAATTCAATGCGTTCAAAATCAAAGACATTAGTTTGGATGGATGTCTGAGGATTTGGCGACAAATATTCTACGTCATCTGCAACTTCTTAGCTAGTTCAATATGTTTTTAAACCTATTGACAAGCAAAGAATCATTATGGCAACAAGTAAATTTTTCAATCTATCAATTATAACAAGAATCTTTTTTATTCAGATGACTGATTGTGTGCATGCATGGGAGCGGTTCTTCAATTGATAATCCGGATTCATCAACTGTCTGTCATCAACAGCCATCAATTTTTAATTACATGTTACACTGACAATAAGCTTATTTAGCTTAGCATGTAATCGATGCATTCCTAGAATGCACCGCAACCGACTTAGTGTTCCGCACGTTTTTCGCATGAAACAGTCGCTCATCAAAAACACAGTTGAATGTTCACCGGCTTAATTATCACTCTGTCGAATATTTTAGGTATTTAACAGTGCACGAATTTGATAGACTCACTTGACCACAAAATTTCGAGGCAAAACTTTCTTGCTTTCCTTAAAGTTGCTTTTCATTTGTGGAGTTTCGACCTTTCTACCGAAATTATACTTCATGCTCAAACGATGATATTCTTCAAACTCAAGGCATCAAAAGGTGATTTGGATTTTATTTCTACCTCTTGTGTTTTAATCTTACACATGTACTATGCTCACAAAAACTTCTCACAGTTCATTGATTATATTTTATTCAAATTTCTACAGCTGTTACGTGATTTTCAGAGATGGAGATATTACATCGGGCTGTTTGTGAACATCTACCCAGTGTTCTTTCCAAAGTTCCTATACCTACATCAATTGGAGGATTTTTTAGACTTACGTGTGAGTACTTGATGATACTATTCAGAAGCATCGAACTATTTAATCAATAAATGTCACGATATGAATCATATGAGTACCCGTCTGTGTAGGCCTATATTTTTTTTATAAAAATGAATAGCCTCGGCTAAAAGAAAGGGGTTGCTATTTTAAAATTTTATGTAGCTAAATACTTGATATAAATCATTTTGTATGTGTGATAAACTCAGGTTACATTTCGCCTTATTTGCTAGCCTACTTATATGTTTGATGACCAGAATGCGAGCTTTAAAAATATTTGATAAATGTTGATAAATAAAATGCTTTGCAGCTTTGGCGAATATGCGAAATTGCTATGCCATCATTCGCTGTTTTTGAAGTAGATAGAATTGGCTCACTAAATTGCTGGCAGATCTACACACAAGATTCTCAGATTTTTGCATTATTGATATCGATGTCGACGTCCCAAGAGAAAGTTCCTTTTCCTTCGACAACTTATAAGTGGGAGCATTAACCATGGGAGACAAATTTTCTTGAAGTCTGCTGATTAGTTGGACTATTCAACCTTTCTGAATGTAATTTGACAACAATAAATTTACTATGGAGGTTGACACGAATGGTCACCATACTTTCCTTGACACTGAAGTGGACATACCTGATGACACTTATGATATTGCGCATCATATTAAGGAGACTAACACTGGTGTCTACATGACTAGTTTTTTTCTACCACTTCTTATAAAGTTTCGGTCATGATATCTTAAGTATCTCGACCCTTAAAAATTTGCTCTAGTAAACGAAATTTTGATAGAGCGTCTGAGCAAACGAAAACAATGTATTTGAAAAACGCCTATGATGCGAATTGTATTAATAGAATTCAAAGTGCGACTTTGGAGAATTGTCAGCAACCAAAATCCGTTTATTGTGAGGGAGATGTGCACAAGGTCTACTGGTCGATTCCTTTCATTGACAATGGTTACAGACGGTGTGGTCTGAGACGGCGCATTGCGGAAATAATTGAGAAATTAGAAAAGGTAAAAATTTGCCCTGTCTTTTAATCTAGCAAAGTGTTTTAACATGAATCATTTCAACAATAAAGGCATTGTTCCGATTGACTTGAAATCTGATGTCACGTAGGCCTATTTGTATACGTGTGATCGCTGCACAATGGAATACATTAGCGCACCTAAGCGTCACCTAGCCACTCGTATCAATGAGTATCATAAAGCCTACCCTGTGGCTACTGAAAAAGCATGACCGTCACCCACAGTCAGAAAATTTCTCAGTTGTGGGATTGTCCCTCCATCCTTTTGTTTTGGAATTCATTCTAACTAAAAGCAAAACTGATATATTGTCTATTGAAAGGAATGTCTACATACCATTCAATCTAAATCTGTAAATCGGAAAAGTTCTATGTACTTTGACTCTCACATGCTGACTTAGTTTTTACGATTTTGTAAGTAAGATGACTTCGGTTTGGACTGCTAGTTCCCTTGTACCGCTGATGATGGAATCCTCGAGATCTGAAACATATTCGGCTGTTTCAAAAACGAAGTTGTTTTCTCTGAAAATATGTTGACATTGGGTGAATTCAAACATTGGGTAAATCCATATAGTAAAGCTTTTGATAAAATCAATGTTTATCAGACTCGTTTCAGAGTTTAGAACTCCTTCCTCAATGGATACACACAAAATCGAACTACAATGCTTTTTGTGAGATGAATGATTTAACTATAGTTTAAAAATGACATGATATGGAAATGCACAACAACGATCTACAGCAGCGTAAGCAAAATCAATAAAATCAATTGTCTTAACAACGTCATGTTGACGCTGTGATGTACATTAAAAGAAGAAGTAGCTACAATATAACAACAAAATGTATCCGTCACTGTTATTCATTGCATTCACTGATTCTTTGATCAAAACTGATTCGAAGAGTTTTCGATTCTTAGTACACGCCATTATTCTGAAAATATTCTCGTCTAAAGGGCATGGTCCGCTCGAGAGAGGTGCTCGAGGGCTGAGCCTGCCCACTTTTTTTGAGTACCTCATTCCCGCGGGCTCCCTAATTTTGAACGGCTTATTGATAAAAATGAGCACCGTCTAAAAATTTCTATTTCTAATTTGAATGTATGCTAATTTGAATCGCTAATCAAATATATTCTAATTTGAATCACTACAAATATGGTCTTTTCTCGGCTCGACAATTCACTTCACTCTGTGAATTTCAGTGAGGCACGCGACCAACAAACGACTCGCATTTTCTTTAATGCCTTGCTGCATAACTGAATAAACGACTAACAATGACTTGTAGCCGTCACACGGGGACTGTGAAGAGTGAATACAGATAGAGAGCAGCGTGGCTTACGGGAGGTGAGAGAGCTCCCATTGTTAAGTCTTGATGTATGAGGCGAGGTTTGTGTAAACATATTTATCACACAACGATTACATCTTTATGGGATTCGAGGATGAGCAGGATATGTTTACTTGTGGGAATCGAAAAGGCAAAGATTGATGTACAAGATTTGTTTACATGTGCGGATCGCAAAAAGCATACTGTATTTATTGATGGGATGAATTGAATGACAGGATGCGTTTACATGTGTGGGAAACGTACTAGCAGTTGAATGATGTCTGATTCATCTTTGTGACATTTCTTTCAAGACATATCATTACCTATTCAGTATTTTGTCAGCCACTGTGTGGGACCCCGCTCGTCTGGGTTTGAGTGCAGGGGTGAGCCGATGTGACAAAACGTGACAGTATGTGACAATTTTTCATCTCAAAATAAAATGTGACAAAATATGTGTTTTTTTGCTGTTTGCATGACAAAATGTGACAAATTCATGGAATAAATATTCTGACAGCATATGAACAAAGTCACAGAGGAGCATTGACGTCGTTTGAATGAAATAACGAAGTCATGTTTTCCAGGAGGTCTTTATTCTAATGTTCCAATATTCTTTGATGATAATTTGTATTAGGGATATTTCCCCCTTTCTTGCTCCAATGGGCGACTTGTACTTGCGCCAGGCAAATCGTGTTGTTATTTGTCCGACTTTTCAAAGTTGACTCCGACGAGTCATGTGATGGCCCAACTGTAACATTCATTGTATGTGGTCATATTTGTCTTGATTGTCATGTCCAGATCGTAGGAGTCATTGTGAATGTATACTTCCTATAATGCACGCGGATGTATCTATATTTGCCACTGATCTGACAGAACAAAAGTAATAGTGATCGCTATAAAATTGAGTGGCATTTATTCTCTGAAAACGAAGTTTTCCTCTTTTCTGTGAGATGATATGGTCTGCGAATTCATTTTGTGAAACATCTTCGAGTGCGTGTTTATTATGCAATCAATTACGCATGCTTGCCATAAGTAATGAATCATAAATAAATTCTAGACTATAAAAATAATCAATTGTAATAAGACTACAAGGTTTGAGTGCAATTTCTTCACTTAAAACAAAGTTAATTGTGTCCCGGTTTTACCCATGCTCTGTTTCGTAATTACACCAAATCTCGGGGTAAATGTTGTACACCTTCAATGACAATTCTCCATGTGAATGGAATGATAGTTTAACGTCGCTACTCCCCCCATATTGAAGGCTTGGACGGTGCTGACATCAGTCAGACTTTAATCTGGAGACTTGTGATCTTTTAGTCCGGATGCCCTTCCTCACTACTTCCAATGACTTTTTCGGGGCTCGACCTCAGGATCGATAGATCGCTAGGTCAAACACTTAGCACGGAGACCACCCATGGAACTATATGAATAATAATAATTAGCAACAATTAATGAATTAGGAATTTTTCTCGATTTTGTCCCGTTATAGCCCCGTTTGATATATATTATGAATATTGCGTCAACTCAAATGCTCTATTTAAAAAAGCACGCTAGGCAAAATTGATAGCTGCCAATTTTCTGCGCACCGGAATGTTTCAAACTTTGGCCATGTGTTTTCATCAACATGTGACAAAATGTGACTTTTATGTCAATGAACATGTGACAAACATTTGCGCCCATCGGTGTGACAAAATGTGACAAGTCTCGAATATCAAGATGTGACAAAATGTGTCACGGATCCAAACATAGCGGCCCACCCCTGTGAGTGTTCAGGTTAGGGGTCGAAACACAACTAGACGAGTACCTGCTGATGACTGACGGACTGCAGTATTATTTTTTTATATCCCTTAATCGGTAGCTGAAGTAGTGGTCGATGTATTGTAATTCAAATGAAATGTGGGATCACATGAAGTATTATAGACGATGAAGAAACTGGCGATAACAAATTCAAGTGAAGAAAAAGTATTTTCCATGTGTAGTCTTAGGTATAGTGTGTACAGTTTAATTTCTTTCGGTGTAGTAGAGTGTCATTGTAGTTCTATTGTCTACCTCCATTTTCCACTTTCCACTTATCCATTCTTACCATTATCCACCATGTGTAGTATCAGATATAGTTCACTTGTAATCGGTGTAGTTGCATCGTTGTATTTCCATGTTTTATCTCCACTTTTCCAATTTTTATTCATTGGTCTCCTGTTGTTTTATAATATCCATTTTTAATTTCCTTAACCTATGGTGACCATTGTCCTATTCTATTTCCACTATCTGCATCTGTAGTCGGTTCAGTATATTAGACGTCTGTTTTGAACATGTATGCGGCAGTGTCTGGAATCGATGGTATTAGTACATTAACAGTAAGAATGAGTAGTGTTACAAGTCTTAAGATTTCCATTTTTACCAGATATTGGGCCAAAGCTGATCAATCTTAATTCGCTGCCACGAGAAAGCTCCATTGAGTTCTTTTAAGAACTGATTAATGCAATGGTTACAGTAGCATTGCCTTAGTACACTTGCGGATTGGAGAACGCCATCAGACCTTATTAGGACTACATTAACCAATAATTTGAATTAGTAAGCATTATATTCCATTATAAATGGCTGCTGGGATGATTTTCATCATCGTATGAGAATTACTCATGCACATTTATGATCCGTTGTGTATCTGTATGTATGATGAGTATTATGGTATGAGTACTCAATCACGAGACCCGATAGTGGCATGGCGTTACTATTGTTGAGAATTCACCCGACGCATGAAATCTCATCAGTCTTCACTTTGTAAACGAACAGAATATTCTTACTACCATAGAGCTTGCTATATTCTTGATGATTGAAACCTGTGATTCGATTTCTGTTTCAGGTTTTTAACTTCAATTTCATGACTCATGAATCATAGATATCAGTATCGTTTTAGCCATAGATGCAAGAACTCAGTATTTTTGGCATGCACGAACACGACTCATCCATCTATCTTGAGAGCAGCCTCGTCCCGTGCGTGTTCCCCTCTGCCGCGATCTTTTCAGTCTTTCGTGTGCACTGAACGATCGCTGAAGTTTCGTTATTTCACTCCCTGCCCAGAAGGTATCTACTGTATTGGACTGCTTGATGGCATCGCTAAAAGCAAGTGTCCTTGAGGACGCTTACCTGTTATCCCTTTTGATTTCTTTGTGCACTGATGGAGCCTCTGTAATGCTGGGAAAATAAAGCAGTGTAGAAGCGCAGTTCAAAAAGCAATTTCCAGGTATTGTGTTGTGGCACTGTTTGAGCCACGAACTGGAGCTCGGTGTCTCTGACTCAATAAAAGCAGTGAACGGCGTCTTTCACATTTAATCTAGCTGTTGCAGAAGTCGCAGGGAGTAGAGTAGGATTTATTCCAAAACCAATTACTCTGTGCTGCTAGATAGTCTGGCAGCTAGTTTCATACGAGATTGTGAGCGACCGTTAGTCACTCACATTGATGCGGTTAAGTAAGGAATTTACAAGTGAATATTTACAAAAATAAAGAAGGGAAAATAGCCTACTCAATTTCCAAAGGAAAATTTATTGGAGGCAAAATCTCGTATACAATATTTTTGGGAGAATTTAAAGTTAAGTTTCGATTTCCCATCAGGGAGAATCGAGAGCAGTTCACCAAAACGCGGCAAATAGTAAGCGGCGCACTGTCACACTAGCATATTGAAAATTCACAACATTTATTTTTATTCCCCGAAGATGCAGCGGCAGTTGAAAGATGTAGCAAAGAATCTCCATGTTCATCT
The DNA here is from genome assembly GCA_907163375.1 of Prostheceraeus crozeri. NCBI lineage: Eukaryota > Metazoa > Platyhelminthes > Polycladida > Euryleptidae > Prostheceraeus > Prostheceraeus crozeri. The sequence goes on from CAJQUW010008714.1 coordinate 97,421, forward strand.
GAAGAATATTGGCAGTGTTCGATGTGAGGTGGGTTGCTTCATCGAACAGATCCATTGATGCGCTGTGGAGTGACTGTCATGCACTGGTAAAACATTTTCATGGATTATCTCAGGATATAGTTGATCAAATTTTTCAGGAGCACAGTCACCAATGTCGAGAATATCTCTGTGTTGAGGATGGAAATTAAGTGACTTTTATGGGTATTGATTTGAAAGAATTTACAAGAACCCCGTGCCAATCCTTCAATCATTTCCGCTTTTACCAGGCATTGATTGACAATATGAGTGCAAGACTCATCTGAGCCTCAGGAGCCATGTGTGAAATCCTTGGAAGTACTATTCCCGCATTTCTGGTCTGAAGATTGTGCGATTCCATGGTTTGACGGTGAAAAGCTAACCAAACAACTCCGTGAGAGGTCTCATTCCTCAGGCAGGTATTATTCCTTCATTCCTCGAATTTATGTTGAATCCGAGGAAAGTGCATGAACAAATTCTGAAAGCACTGTTACATGGGCTGGCAATGATGATACCCATTATTAGTTCATCCGAGACTGAGCGAGGATTCTCTCATATGAATGTGGCTTCGACCTCTACTCGATCTGTACTTACGATGAAAAATGTTTCATCCTTTCTTTTCGCAGGAATTAATGGACCATCTTTGGAATCTAACTCCCAGTCTTACGGACTGGTTGAAGTGGCATCACCATGCTACCTATAATCTCTCAAGAAAACGGGTTGCGGTTATGGAGAATGACTTGTCTGCTGTTGAGAAGGTTTTCGTAAAAACCGTTTCATACATTTTACAATTTAAGATTGTTGTAGGCTACATTGTCAGTCCGTTACTGAGATTTTACATGTAGCATGCATGTAATGTACATGTATGTTTATTGTTAGATATTGTCTAAGTCTTGTCTGGTATTAAGCAAGCGTTTGTAAACAATATTTCAGACATTTTACCGATTTATTTTGCTAAAGTCTTGTGTGTTGTTGAGATAGTTTATATTTTTGACATTTTACCGATTCACATTGTTAGAGTCTTGTGTGCAGTTGAGAAACTTTTTTGGGACATTTTAGAGATTTATATTGTTAAAGTCCTGTCTGCTGTTAAGAAAGTTTGCCAAAATTTCTTAAAAAAAGTTTTGCAGATTTAGATTGTTAGATGTTGTTAGAATCTTCTTCTGTGTTATTGAGAAATATCTCGTTACAAATAAATGGAGATTTTTGCAGATTTCGATTGTCAGAGTTGCATTCATATCATTTCACAGATTTGATCTAGCAGTTTTTTGATGTGCCTAATACATACATGTTTCATATGTCAAACCAAATTTAATCAGCTGTAAACTATTATTGGGGACACAGAATTAAATATTTTGTTTATCGGCTTCGGTTTGCTAGAAGTGTGATTAATACGAAATCGAAGGAACATCGAGGAACCTATTAAGTGGGCAAAAAGGAATTCCTAATACCTTACAGAGATAGGAAAAAGTCGTGCGTCACTTGCGGATTAATGTGAGTTCCAGCAAAGTGCTTCGATTGCCACAATTCCTTCAGATTCAAAGAATTCAGATCGTTGCGCACAAGTTTTCTGCATAATGTTGACCTTTCCGATCATTATTTAAAAAGTAGCAGGCGCAGGAAAATTAGTTCACTTGATGTTTTCACATTGTTTCCTCGGCATTTCTCACTGTATAGTACATACACTGAATCGAATGTTAGCCAGGGGATGTGTGTTTTTGTGTGTACGAAGTGATATCATAGCACGCACGCATCTCTCACTGGCTCTGGTGTCCTCTGCTGACAGCTTATTGTTTGCCATTTCCAATAGCCAGCGATACACGAATTATCCATGATCTGCCATTTCGATATTTAGGTTAGATGCAATTCTTCCTTTCTAGGAAACCGAAGCGCGTGCAGATAAATCTAATTCTGTGATTGGGGACGAGGATATTTCAGGTAGCTCATTACTACTATACAACACATTTTGCAAACATTTGACTAGTTATGACTTTCTTCATGTAGGCTAAAAGCATGAGATAAAGCCAACCCGTGACACTGAGTGAGATTGTATTTCACCATGCAGGGCATTCAGAAATGAAATATTCTAGAATATCGAGACATTTACTATTTTTTCGGTGAATCTTAGACTCAGTTATCCGAAGATTATTCAATAATTTGATGGCTATTTTTTTTACAAATCAGTCATCTCTGAAAACGTGATGAAAAATATCTTAGCTCACTAAATTTATATTCTTAACTTACTAGACTATATAAACATCTCACAACCGATTCTGTTTTTATGTAATGAATGCTTGATTACCGATAAAGCTAGTAATTCGCTCTTATCGTATTATATTCGATTTTGACTCAAATATCGCATTGGGATATTAAATACACTATTCAAAGCTGATGACTTAATCAACGTAATCACATACTAGAGCCTGCCCCCCTTTTCAGTCGAGCGTAGCACTGGTCTAAAGGGTGTGGATGCGTTGAAATTTCAGTTGGAACAGGAGAGCCTTTTGAATGTTCAATGCTCGTAATAAGATGTCTGGATGTTTCTCCGCAATAAACGTATTTGCAGCGTCCGCAAGTATTAGAATAAGTGCATGTAACTTCAAAATCACAGGAAAGAGCATCTTTATTCCGAAAAAAAGTGGTTGTCTTGATATTGAGATTAACTGGTCAGACATTTAAGACTTTTGGTAAATATTTGTTCAAGTTATGTACTTTCTTTTTCAGAATTTGACAATTTTCAGGAATCAGGGACTTTTCCTGGTTTATCAGGCAATCTTGATTTTTTGGGTTGATTTCGGTCATTTTTGAGACAAGGTAGATACTGCAAAATAAATACACGTAGACTACATGGCCTGCATGTATTACTTACTGCGTAACTTCTGCTTTCATTTTGTGACCCTTCACTTCTTGCTTATAATCCAACTGCACTAGGCAAAATGTGAATGTCCCAAACTACCGTTAATGCAGTAATGACAGTTTATCCTGGGCGCCCTTCAAAAATTTGTTTTCCTGATTTTTTTTCGTCTGGTAAATCACATCCCTGACGAATGTAAGGTAAATTCCAGTTTGTGAATTTCTTATTATCAGAAGTGGGTGAATAATCTTTTGTTTGAAACTTTAGGTCAGCTTTATCCTTTACCTCTTTGATAGACTGCTCCTTGTAGCCGTTGTTGATGAACATTAGCCGAATTTTTTCACAGCACAGCTCATAAGTTTCAGAATCTGAAGAAATCCGTTGAGCTCGGTAAAACAAAGATCTCATAGCTGCTAGCTTATACTGCTTTGGTACATAGGCACAAATAGGACGATATGGTGGATTTCTAGAATCTTTGTGCACTTTGGGCAGCCCATACAGTCTTGCTGGTTGAGATCCTTTGGCTCTCTGGTGTCAGTGACACTATCGTTTCCTTTATCCAATTTGGCAACGTAAATGTTTTTTCCCTTCCAGAAAGATCACGGAGGTATTTCATTTTGAGAACAAGGTTTTAGTTATCTTCTGTTTAGAATAACTTTTGAAAATGGGCCTCATTTTGTGAAGAACATCCTCAGAAAAATTGTTACTGTCCCTCTTGATTTGATGAGCGAGAAACTTGCTGGAAGTGAAATAACATCTACGTTGCCAAATTTGATAAAGGAAACGATATTGTCATTGACACCAGAAACTCTTGCCATGGCATGATGCTTTCTTTGCTCTCTGACCCAAGGAGGTTTCGTCAATACTTTCCTGATAAAAGGGCCAAGAAAGATCCATATATCATTGAGGAGGATAGGCTTAATCGGAAACTAATTAAATTTAAGAAAGACGGATTTGTTTCTGATTCTATTTTTGAGGCTTTAAGAGCCAAAGGATCTCAACCAGCAAGAATGTATGGGCACAAATATTCTAGAAATCCACCATATCGTCCTGTTTTAAGTATGAAAAATTCTTATCTTTCAAACTCGTCTATGTGGCTTGATTCGATTCTGAAATACCACATTCCAAAATCTTTTAACGTGAAGGATACATATGAATTTATCGAGGCCCTGAAAGACGCTGATATCAGCAATGAAAATGACGTCTCGAACTTATTTACTAACATCCCGGTAGATTGAACCATTGACTACATCCTTTCTATCGTTGATGAAGACAGTCTTCCAGTCTCAAAACGCACTCTTCGAGATTTGTTGACTATTGCTTGCAAGAACGTGTTGTTTTCATTTAATAAAAATCTTTACAGGCAGATAGATGGTATATCACTGGGATCGAAGCTTGGCCCAACTATGACTGCTTCTACCATGAGCTTAATTGAGTCGCAGTTTGAAAAGTTCAGTGTCAACAATTTCGTCTTCTGTAAAAGATATGTCGACGACTGCTTTGCTATTTTCAAGAATTATGAGGATGCACATTTTTTTGAATTCCTCAGTGAGCTAGATTCTGATATCAGTTTTACTATGAAAACAGAACACCATAGAGTAGGTATATTAGGTAGAGTGGTAACTCCGCATTTATTAAATCCCCAATGTGTATACACTTTCGAATTTATTAAATGAACTCAAAGGAGATACAGTCGGAATTGTTTCAAAATGTGAGATATACACATTTATGAAGTTTTGAAGAAATTACAACGGAATTGAGTGATCATGATAGCATAGCAGAAGGAAATGATATTATTTTACAGATAGTCCATGTCTGACAGCTTTGGAGAGGTAATATTTGCTAAATTAGCAACTGACCTGCTATTGCTTTCATGCTGAACCTCAAGAGAATCTTCTTAAGCGTGATCATATGAAAATCAACCTGCCACTGGTACAGCAAAATAACATAATCAACGACAATGATTTCAATTGACTTTGAAAGATGTAAATGTGTCCACATCACCATTCAGATTCAAGAAGTAAAACATAAATTTAGTGAATCATAAAATCATGCCGGTGAAAATTGAATTAGAAACTTGAAATTTCAGCCAAGAGAGCACGAATAATATCGTGACTTTTTCATGAAGACTTCCATAATAATACGGACCATGACATTCCCTTGATAATCAGCTTGATTTCAGCTTTGTTAGGATGATTATTAGCAAATATTCATTCCTCTTGATATCCAACTTGTTTCATACTACTTATATAGGAGAGTCATCTCGGTAGTATATAAATTGACAAATTTTGACTTTTTTGAAAAGTGCTCAAATAATTTTTTGGACCACGGGAGCGTGATCTCCGCAAAAATCGTTTGATATAAAAATTTTCACTGTATACAGATACTTTTTTTAGTCGACACTGTACCTATATATCACTACTCTATGCAGAACACCATAGCGTATCTGTTTCTTGGATGCAAAAAATTACCTAAATTGATAGTAGGCTCAAAACCTCCTGGCACCAAAAAGATACTAACACTGAAGTGTACATTCCTAATTGTGCCTATACCCAAAACACTATAAGCTAGCAGCTATGAGGTACTTGTTCTACCGAACTCAACGGATTTCCTCAGATTCTGAAACTTATGAGCAGTGCTGTGAAAAAATTCGGCTAATGTTCATCAACAACGGCTACAAGGAGTAGTCTATCAAAGAGGTAAAGGATAAAGTTGACCAAAAGTTTCAAACAAAAGATTATTCACCCACTTCTGATGATATGAAATTCATAAACTGGAATCTAGTCTGCATTCGTGAAAATTGTCAAATTCTGAAAAAGAAAGTACATAAATTGAATAAATATTTACCATAAGCCTTAAATGTCAGATCAGTTATTCACACTTTCAAGACGACTATGTTTTTTCGGAATAAAGATGCTGTTTCCTCTGATCTTAAAGGTTAAATGTACTCATTCGAACACTTGCGGACGATGCAAATACGTTTATTCCTGAAAACTTCCAGAAATCTTGTTGTGGGCATTGATGAACATTTAAAGGCTCTCCTGTTACAACTGAAATTTCAACGCATCCACGCCCTTGAGACAAGAATATTTTTAGAATAATGGCGTGTACTAAGTATCAAAAACTCTTCGAATCAGTTGTAATCAAAGAATCAGTGAATGTAATGAATAACAGAGACGGATGCATTTTATTAGTTAATTTGTAGCTACTTCTTCTTTTCATGCATATCACAGCGTCTACATGACGTTTTTAAGACAATTGATTTTATTGATTTTACTTCCGCTGCTGTAGATCGATGTGCATTTCCATACCATGTCATTTTTGAATTGTTGTCAAATCAATCATCTCATAAATAAGCTTTGTAGTTCGATTTTCCATTGAGGAAGGAGTTCTAAACTCTGAAACGCGTCTGGCAAACGTTGATTTTGCCAAAATCAATTTGTTTTGATTTCACTATATGGAGGACTATTGAATTCATATGGGTCACTCCATGACGATTCACCCAATGGCATGTGGCATTTAGTCTCCGATTTTGCTGATTTTCGGATATATGTTTGCTATGCATTAAAAAAATATCAAATCTGAAATATTAGCTTCCAATTTTGAATATAGCAGGATCTAGAGCTATTTTTAGAAATTTGATTTTTTCTAAAATATGAATATTTGAATTTTTTCTGTATATACGTTACGCAATTAAACTTTGCAGCATCATCAGCTCGGTATAAAGGAATACTCTAATGAATTTCAATGGGTAACTGACATGTAGAACGGAGCTACATGGCTCCAAAGATTGTGAAAAAATAGGTCCGCGAAAAAAATCAAAAAAATTAAACTTATATGTCTCACAACTTTCTGCATTCTTGTTGCCCGTAATAACCATGATAATTGTGTTGCTGTATATCAGTGTGCTTTACATCTGTGATCTTATACGGTACCCAGAATACAGAGAACTCCACCAGGCGTTCAAAAAGCGCAATTTTTCAAAATGATGTCGAAAATGGCTGTTTTCAAGCTGGGCTAGCTTTTTTCTGCATGCCGGTTTTGACTCTAAATTGATACTGAAACTCAGAAGCATGCTCAATTATTTGCAGTGCGGGAATTTCCGCATTGCGGGAAAACAGATTTCCTGCTGGAAACGTGGAAGAAATTAGGGTGCTGCGGGATTTTTTTAAAACGAATTTATTACTCTTTTTCTAAATTAAATAATCGTTTATGACAAGCTAACTCATCTAAGAAATCAAAAATTAAACGGAAGCGGCCCGGTATCTTGCCGAACGGCCTCTCAGACCGTTCTTTTCGCTACTTCATCTATCTATATCCGTTTAATCTCTCGTGATTTCTATGGTGTTAAAAGTTGTCTCGCCTCTTTTGTTTGAATTGGGATCAAACCGTCTAGACCGGCCACTCGCTGACTAATTCGTGACTTGGCAACTATTACCCTCTGATAAAGCACCTATAGCTGCTTCTCATGCGTCGACGCCGCTGGAGTTAATAAGCGTTGACTATTATGTATTTCATGTTGCCTAGACAAATTGCATTTTTTAGGAACTCGATATAGACCTATAAGATTCTGTTTATTTTTACATAACTAGATCGAAGCAGGGTGACCAGTCGGTCTTTTTAAACAGACTGGTCTTTTTGGTCTATGTCTTTTTATATGACGAGTCTCTGAAATTCTATTTTTTATGGATGAAATATATAGAAATCAATGAAATATGTAAAGAATCAATTTTTACTACTTTCAATGGGATATCTTACTTAGTATAATAAGATACTATCTACTGTAATAATCATTTTAATTATTCTTTTAAAACGTCATATTTCTTGCTCTTTTGATATTTTGTGTGTTTTCATGTTTGTAACGGCGGAATATCTATTCTGGAAGAAAAATTACTTTCTTTGATGTTTTTATACCTGTCAATCATCGATTGTCATTTGGTTAGTGGCGAGATCGTTCGAAAAACTCTCGAAAGGAGAAATAAGGCAACTCCTTACCTCCATGGTCTGAGTGTTCACCTTAGGCAAGTGACAGCACACTCGAAGCCTCCCTGCACAAGGAAACGTGTGAAGAATTGGACACTTCTTGTGAATTTGTCAGTGAATTAAGGAGTGCTTATGTACAAAGTTTGTAAACACTTTTCTGGTGTATTTTTGTAAATGCTAAAGTTTATCAAAAAATCAAATATATTCATTTATATGATCACTAATACTTTTCTGTCGTAGTAATAGCATGTAAATGATTACCCATAGGGAATTCGTCATGCTATAGAATTTTCTAGAATGCTATATAGTAGGTATAGTTTAATGTCAATTCAATGTTCTGGATATGCATGAGATCCAGAAAGAAGAAAAACGAATCGCAGAAAAAAAATTTATCGAAGCCGAAAAGAAAATTATCGAATCCGCCATAACAACGGCTTTGGCCAAAGTGGCAAAAGATAATAAGTAGTTTGACAATGGCACACTACTGAGAATCGTTCTGAACGTTTTCAAGGGTTGATTTTAGTGTTTCATGCCTCACTTGATCATTTGCTTTGTTTTGAATTTCCTAACTCGTATATGTAAGCTTCTCATCATACTGAACGCTACTCCTTATCATACGTGCCTAGGCTGCAAGTGTCAGCCTTTTTTATTAATCTGACTGTGAGTCTTTGGCAGCCTGACAATCTTTTGTTTTGACTTTCTCCGTGCCTGAATTATTTTCTACGTTTTTTGAAATCTGTACACGTTTATCGTCTTTACTATGCTTTATCGTAGGCTGCAAGTGTCAGCCTTTTTTTAAATATGAAAGCTCATATTTTGATTTTTGAAGCAATATACACTTCGTTACGATAATTGACTTCGATTTCTCTTATATATTTCATGTATTGATAGATAGCAATGTGCTTTAGACCTAAACAAGAGCAGTAGACCTTCAAGTAATGGAGTAAGAGGGACTAGAACGGGAAATTTTCTCTTTAAAAAAGTAAAAATAGGTCTTATAACAAGGACTATATTGCTGCGGGATTTTTTTCGGCCTGCGGGAGAAATTTGATTTTTAGCGATATCATCACTGATTATTTGTAGAAGAAATTTGATCAGTTGAAGTGGCATAAATTGGCAATTTTGATTTCGCTTATTAAACTTATATATCTCACAACTTTCTGCATTCTTGTTGCTCGTAATAACCATGATAATTGTGTTGCTGTATATTAGTGTGTTTCACATCTGTGATCTTATACGGTACCCAGAATATAGAGAGCTAACAGAGAGCATACAGAGAGATTTTGATTAAGATTATTAATGGTTCGTGAATTTCGCGAGTCAGTCAAAATCTATTTACAATATCACAGCATGAAATTAATGCAGTTTCTGCTTCTCTGTTTCGTTGCGAATGATTCTCACTATTAGAATAATTGAAATTATTAGAAGTAATTGATTGCTACTCAGAAAACAGTGAGATAAATCGATCCTGAGCATTTCGCAGAAACTTAACTATTCAATAGTGCAATGTCGATTGATAAAGCACATCTAGTCCAACAAAACTCGAACTTCGAAAGTCATTTTTTGCGCTACAGCAATGTATCAAAATTAAATCTATGATATCTATCAAAGGGAATAATTTCTTACCGCACATCAACTTAACGATTTCAAGGACTATTGTACTATAAATGCTGCTTCTCGATACTACTTATATAATATTGACATATGTTGAAACAAATGTGCGAAATCAAAATTGCCAATTTATGCCACTTTAACTGATCAAATTTCTTCTACAAATAATTGAGCATGCTTCAATAATGCTACAAATAATTGAGTTTCAGTATCAATTTAGAGTCAAAACCGGCATGCAAAAAAAAAGCTAGCCCAGCTTGAAAACAGCCATTTTCGACATCATTTTGAAAAATTGCGCTTTTTGAACGCCTGGTGGAGCTCTCTGTATTCTTGGTACCGTATAAGATCACGGATGTAAAGCACACTGATATACAGCAACACAATTATCATGGTTATTACGGGCAACAAGAATGGAGAAAGTTGTGAGACATATAAGTTTAATTTTTTTGATTTTTTTCGCGGACCTATTTTTTCACAATCTTTGGAGCCATGTAGCTCCGTTCTACATGTCAGTTACCCATTGAAATTCATTAGAGTATTCCTTTATACCGAGCTGATGATGCATGCAAAGTTTAATTGCGTAACGTATATACAGAAAAAATTCAAATATTCATATTTTAGAAAAAATCAAATTTCTAAAAATAGCTCTAGATCCTGCTATATTCAAATCAGCAAAATCGGAGACTAAATGCCACAAAAAGTTCCGAAGATCGTCGTGGAATTACCCATGTCCTTTTGATCGCCTTTGGTCAGTTAAATTTATAAAAGAGAAATAAGACTATAACAATTCATTGATCAATTTTTTATTAGACGATTTTTCGTATTACACTTGATCACGTCTAAAATTCGTCTGAACAATTTATCTAAACAATTATCTACTATGGCAGGAGACAGTAGGATAAAATATCTATACGATTATGGAAATAATTACCATGAAAAAATTTACTATGAAAAAATGTTTAGGTTATATGGTCTAGATGAATGAAGGGTTACAGGAAAAGTCAATTGATCTCGTAAACCTGAAATCAGCATTGCACATAATTGATTTTTCCTATAGGCCCTCATCCATTTGGACCATATAACCTAGACATTTTTTCATAGTAATTATTTCCACTAATTGTATAGGTATTTTATCCCACTGTATCCTGCCATAGTATTGAAGCTTTTATCTTAGATCATTGTATTTGAATATGATTTTCAGATAACGTGTTCAGACGAATTTTAGACGTGATCAATTGTCATACGAAAAATTGTCTAATAAAAATTTTATTCATTAATTGGTCTAGTCTTACTTCTCTTATATAAGTAAATTTAATGTAATAATAATGTAGAAGATATACAGGGTGGTCAAAAAGTTACTATACATTTAATGTTAAACTAATTATTCGCGTAAACTAATTATGATTTGCGTAAACAGAGCTCGTATAATTCGCGCAAACAGAGCCCACTACGAACATTAAAAGGCAATATTAGTGAAAAAGATCTCTAATAAATCCTAATCAACGTAAATACTCAAACTGTTTTCCCTGTGCTTCAACACATTCTTGACATCTCGACAAAACACTTTGGCAAATTTTGCGACATAAATCTGTGTTCCTGCCAATGTCACTGAGCGATTCAGATATGAATTCTCGCAGATCAGCAAGAGATTTTGGACGTTTAGCAAATACCGAATCCTTAACAATTCCCCACACACACAAAAATCCATCGGGGTAAGAGTGAACGAGGAGGGAATTCCATGGCGCCCAATCCATTTTCCGGGGAAAACGTCATCCAGATATAGTCTCACAGCTAAAGAATAGTGAGTGGGGGCTCCATCCTGTTGGAAGTAAAGTTGTTGAAAGTCATCACGTTGTTGTAATTGAGGGACAACTATTTTCAAGGCATTCAAGTAAGCATCACCAGTAACTGTCCCTTCAAAGAAAATAGGTCCCACTATTCCAGAAGATGTAATGCCAGCCCAAACAGTCACGCCTGGTTGGTTTACCTGGGTTTCGATTGTGATGTGAGTGTTTTCTGAAGTCCAATAGACACATTTGTGTCTGTTGATATGTCCATTGAGCTTGAATTGCGCCTCATCGGTCCAAACGATTTGGTTCAAAATTTGAGGAATATCGATCGCTTCGCTGATAAAATGTTCCGCAAATTGCATTCGACGATCAGGGTCATCTTCAAGAAGGCCATGAAGGAGACGTGGTATATATAGCTTCATCTTCAGTTGTTTAAGGATATTGATTAAGGATCCACGAGGAATTCCTAATTCGAGACTGGAACGTCTGGTTGACTTATTGGGACTTAGTTGTAAAGCTTGAGCAACAAGGTAGTGGTTCTCCTCAGTTGTTACACTCACAGGGCGTCCAGATAGTGGAGCATCAAACACTGACCCTGTTTCTTCGAATTTATCGCGTATTTGATAAATTGTCAACCTTGTAGGAGCAGGTGTTGAAAAAGTAGTATTCCACATAGCGATCACTCTCTGTGCGTTTTCATACTTCCAATACATTTTTAAAACAAACTTTCTTTCATCTAACGTCAACTTACGAGGCATTATTTCACACAATACACGTATTCGGTTTGCGTTGAGGTAGGCAGACAGCCAGAAATCAGTTACGTCGCTCAATGAAAAGCACTCAGTCAACGCGCGCGGTGAAGAAAGCGCATTCGAGATAGCAAATTGAAGATATCGATCGTAGGGGAAAATGCACAATCTACGCAAAATGAATCAATAATCTCAACACTTTGAATCCGCGGTTCAGAGATATCGATAGCAATACCATAGAAGAGAGAATACCATAGGTATGAGAGAAATTATAATTAGTTTACGCGAATAATTAGTTTAACATCAACTGTATAGTAACTTTTTGACCACTCTGTATATAAGTCGAATTTTTTAATAGAATGAAACTACAACATGTGAGTGGTATTTCTTTACTAAAAAAGAGCAAAAAAGCAAAAGTTTTTCTGCGAAATTCTTTAGATGCTGAAATCAAATTTCAAAATTCATTCTGAATTCCATTCATATTTGCCAAGAAAATGAATTCAAGGTAATGAATAGAAGCATGATTGTAGCAAAACTTTACCTTCTAAATAGAATTTCTGCCCTTAAAACAACACTGTTTGCCGTTCTTTACCCGTAGCCGTCCAGCTATTACCCCGAATGGCGAGGTATATGTGAGGCACCTTCTATGGTAATTCTCTATGAAAATGCACATTATTTAAAGCATGCCTTCAGGGCTCTCATATTTCAGTCCTTCAGTTTGAACTCCTTCTGTCATATATTCAGCAAAATGATGAAAGGTTTATCGATTTTGTATTGTTATTTCCCCGTTTGACTATATCGAGTTCCTTGCATCGCTGACTTGATTATGAATTTGACATGTTTCATTTTAGTATCTGAATGGATATCTTTGTTTACTTTCGGTGGATTAAGTGGACTGATCGGATACTCTGTTTATACCACAGCTCGTCTCCATTATTCGACTGGAACCTCTTCTAAAGTCAATCAAACCATCAAAAAAGAAGAAGCGAAGGTGGTCGACTTCGTTGATGTAGAGGACATTGGAAAGAAAGCAGTTTTTTGCCGATGTTGGCGATCAAAGAAGGTAATACGTGCACTAGATATAACCAGGGCTGCGGATGCGATTGATTTTTATTTGCTTCCGCTTCCACTTCCATCGCTTTCGCTACCAATTATTGGAGACCGGAAATGGGCTTCACACCTCCCTATTTCGAGCCCCTTTTTCTTCATTTTCTACTTTTCACGAGTTATAGGTTCTGACGTCAGCACTTCTCAGTCTCCACGAACTTTTAGTCCGGCAGCCAGAATGAGTTTCTGCAGGGAACGAGGATCAGAGAAAAACACATGCTGCAGCTTTCGGCTGAAATGAAATTTTGTATGTTTTCTCTGATTAAACGAAGCGTACTAAGCCCGGAGTCATAATTTTTGGCATGGAATGTCTTCAGGTCATTTCCTTTCATTTTCATGCACCCCTGTCTATAAAGTTAAACACATCTAGATTTTGTGAGCCTTTCAATGTCGGCAAACACAAACATTTTGAGCAACTTTATCCACTTTCAAGCACATTCTCACATCCATTGCCGATTAGATGCATGATAAAAGCACATGTACATCATAGGAAATGACCTGAAGACATTCCATGTCAAAAATTATGACTCTGGGCTTAATACTTTTCGTCTAATCAGATAAAACATACAATATTTCATTTTAGCCAAAAACTGCAATCTGCATCCCATTGGATTTTCATGTGTTTTTCTTTGATCTTGTCTGACAAGAAGAGTAACTCACTAGAACTCGGCAGACGTACAGATTCGTAGTAGGCATAGGGTGTACATCATTCTGTGAAAGTCTCAGTTTCGGCCTCGTTACCTGCAGAAACTCGTTCTGGCTGCCGGACTATTTGTGTCGTAGACCCTAACTGACTTGTATCTGTTTTTTTGACTTGCCAAAAAGTCAAATATTTTTTTTAATTTACTGAAAATTTTGATCTAGGGGAAATAGTGAAATAAAAACGTCATTTTCCCAACACGTGTGTAGTAAAAAAATATTAAACGACTGAGCGAGTGTTTGAGAGTGCTACAATAAAATTGCACTAATCCGCATTGTGTAAAGTTGTCATTGATAAGATGATAGTGATAGATGAGATTAAGCACTAAATATGACAACTGTTGGTTAACTCATATCAAGACTTAATGTCAAAAGTCAGAAGTGTCGCCTTGACGCGCGAATTCCGTCAGTTATTGGTATCATGATACTTTCGGAAGCGGAAGCGATCTGCGGGCATTCGCTTCCGCTTCCAATGAAAACGATCGCTTCCACACCTCTGGATAAAACAAATTTTAATTTTAACAGTTTTGACTGTTTCATTGCTTAATACGCAACGGATGTTGAAGAAAGCCTGTTTTCGTTTTATGTGTTACCCATTAACAACAATGAAATTAAATAAACGATAGATCAAATTGCCATGCAAAAGATGTGCGGCTGGTAGGATTCGAACCTGCGACCAAGGACCTGTGCTTGGGGTGTAGGGTAACTAGACCTGTGCTCTAACCAATTGAACTACAAGCCACTTACGCGACTGTGTCAATTGGCAGGATCAAATCCTCACCACCACACATCAGTTGTCAAGGCAATTATAATCAATGAATAAATAACTCGTCACAATTGTGACCGCCGACATTAAGGCAAGTAGCATGGATCGATTGTCCACCAAAGCATCTCAAACCATGTCGTGAATGCAATTAACAACAATGAAATTAAGTAAACGATAGATCAAAGTGCCATTTAAAAAATATCAGATGATCAGATAAAAAAGTAAATTGCCATGTTATTTTATCTGATGAAACCAATGATAACATGAAGATAAGTTGTCATATCTAGCTCCAGTTGACTTTCAATGTACAAGTCCACAAATATTACTTGATAACTGATTGGTGAAGCAAGATATGTGAAAGTTTTTAACTTAAAGCTGGGATTTCACACAACACTGAGTGTCTTTTTGGCTGGTGAAGCCTATTTTGTTTTTTTCTATGCTACTCGCGTTGTCATTGTTCAGGGAATCGAATAGTAAGTAGTAAGTGAACACTGACTGACTCGGAATCAACTTAGGCATAGAGGCTGTTAGTCTCTAAATCAAAGTAGTAGCGTTTTTAACTTGCGTCAAAAAGAAAACTTATGTCTGCAGAATTCATTATGTCCTATAGGGAACATCCACTTAGTGCACACACAGAACTTTTCAGCTTTTTTACATACCCTTCCCTATCACGCATTTTGCGGAATCTGTCCATGCATGCGTGCACACGTTCTTGTTGAACCATTCGCAAATTCCTGAAATCAGACCTATATTAATTGGTCGATGAGTTGCTGACTGCTGATTGACATCTAATTCAAGTACAGAGGCGCTGTGTAACAGACAGCATTTAATTGCAGATTGGTCTTTTGATATTACACACTTGGATTTCAATCATGAGTCTGCCTACTCAGCAGGTAATGTCAGTTAAAACAACAATTTCAGCCGCAAACCGCTTCAGTTTTGAGTACGATGTTGATTTGAATAATATCCATGGGATCTTCAGAGGATATGGATAAGGTTGTGTGATTGCTTTTGTTGTAAACCATCAACTGAGTGCAACAGCTCATTGGTTGACATTTTAGCCTAAAGCTTAGTCAAATTGCCACTTAGTTTTGTTGATCAAAGAAATTAATACTAGTTTTTAATTACAGTGTTGTCAAAGCAAAACCGTTCGTCTAGACCTGGTCACATACTAGAGGCTGTTTTTTTCTCAGTCGATTTTGAAATTCCTTGAAATTTAAAGATCTCTGGTATCCTGAGATAATAAACCACACAGTTTTTCATCACACGACTGATGGATGCGTGACAAGCAGATGCTATGGTTCTCTCCAACATATTCAGGAATGTTATGAAGATAAAAAGGACAGATGATGTAATTTTACAAACAAAAGCGGTGCAACCGTGCAACATTCAAGTCTAACTACGAAAACAAGGAAGTTCCTCCTCGTACCAGCATCATATTTGGTAAAATGCAGTTTTAGCGCATTTCTTTACAAAAAAGCACAGGCCGGAATTTTTTTTATCAGTATCAAAGTTAAAATTATCACCGATTTGATAAGATGTTTAACGTCCTCTGTCTGTTCAAAATAATGATGGGGACAAAAAATATTTAATTTCAATGAATTCAGAAACATATAATTAAAACCATCTGAGAAGTCACATGCCGCCAAAAACCCGCGCCTGCAATAACCCTGAATGGCAATCAAAGCTGATTCCCGGGGGGGGGGCGTGCTGACGATCGATTAACTACAATCCTGAAAGGAAA
This sequence comes from Prostheceraeus crozeri, assembly GCA_907163375.1. NCBI lineage: Eukaryota > Metazoa > Platyhelminthes > Polycladida > Euryleptidae > Prostheceraeus > Prostheceraeus crozeri. The sequence goes on from CAJQUW010008714.1 coordinate 113,739, forward strand.
ATTCCACAAAACTTTATTAAGCTCCTAAATGTATAGAAATAATAAATATAGAATCATTATAAGCATGTCACAAAGACATGTACGTTATATAACATTGTCAGCGTTGCTTTGGAAAACGGAGTCGCTGTTTTCCATTGATAATTCTATCGTTACGTAGTCCCCAAAATAGGTTTCTAATTTATTGCGCCCAGATATGCGTGAGTGACTCTCCGTTGAAAAAGTTACCTTAAAAACTCTTCATTTTTGGCTGCAAGAATGCCTGGAGCCAAGAGATGTCATCGCTCAAGTCTCAAACATCGATGTCAAAAAGGGATCGAAGCCATTTCTTCGAGATGAGATGTGTATTTTTTTCGATTTTCTTGGCTACGTACCTCATGTGGTCGAGCCTTGAGGTTTTCAGTCTAAGACGGAACCTAGGAATATTTCCCACGAGCAGGCTTCATCATCCATAGTTAAGACTTCAACTTGAAGGCCGTCTGCTGCTGTCAGAATATTCTGATTTCGTCCTTGCATTGAGAAGTTAGCAAGCATTTTGAAATTTTGATACCACAGTAATTAAATCTCAAGTTCCATTTTAAATCTGTCAATTTACGTGTAACTTTAGGTCGCCAGACCACAATTGGGAAAGACCGCTTGTTTTTTTATCTTGTACTCAACAGAGTAGGAACCGGGACGGATTTTCCCGTGTGCAGTTCTTCATTTTTTGTTCCGGTCCCGACCTGCTATATCTAGCGTCAATAACTATTTGAAGACTTCTGTAAATTATGCTAGAATAATGAATTAACACATTTGTAGATGCACTCAAAATGTTTTCTTGTTTGCAATTATAGCATAACATTATTCATTAGCTCTTACACATAGCTAGCAACTAAATAATTGTACTTTTGTCATTCTGATCATCAGTCAATAGGTTTGCGTCTCAATGTCAACAGGTGTAGGTATGTGTGGATCTCCAAATCTACTGATGTCTCCTAGCACGTCGGACATATCGCTAGTAATCGTAATGAAAATATTTGAGTTGTGCATGTTTGACGGATAACTTGAAATGGAACAGGGAGATAGAACACATCAATGTCATTGCATCTCGTCGATCACATGTTTTTAGAGTTTTGAACGATTTCTTGGTCATCCGTGCATTGTTCGAGCATATCATGGTCTGATTCCTTCGGTCGTGGATTTTTGTTCTTACTTCGTTGACACGGCTATCAGCACAAAATTAAAGAAAAATTCAACAATGAGCGCACAGACTCATCTGTGCTCAACTTTGATTGCAAAACTTATCCTGACGTCAGTATGCACCGTGAAATGTAAGTCGACTATTGGAAGGTATTTCTATATTTCCGTAACATCCGTTACATCAAATGTGTCCTCCGAACCCCATTCGATCTGGATGATTTGTTCAGTCAAACCGTGTGAATGAAACTGGATTGTTCACCAAAACAGTGTCAAGCTAAATATTACGCCAATGAAATTGGTGGTCCTGGCCCGGCCCGCTCATATTTCCAAAAATCCGGGCTCAATCTACGTTACGCCCGGTCCATAACGTAGGGACATATTCAACATAGACTCCCTGCCAATTCAGAAAAACAAGATGTTAAACAATGCAAAATTTTTCGTTCAGCATCCACAGACCATCTTCAGGTAAATAATGTAAATAATTTTACCTGAGGATGGTCTGTGGATGCTGACCGAAGAATTTTGCATGTAGCAGTAATTATAGTTGTTTGACATCAAAGCATTCCTGATTCTTTCCAAGATAATTTCATGTATCATAGTCAATCAGAGTCTTTTTACTTAAAAACTAAAACTGATTTTAACCACGGTTTGTTCCGTTGCTACCCCAAATTTCTAGTTAAATGTTGGACACCTCTATTTGCAATTTTCTCTGAAACTGTACATAATCAATAAAGTCCCTTAAGAGTTATCTTTCGTTTGTTTTCCAGCTTGTGTATCCACACTTGCTCTTTGTTTTTTTTTGTAGTTAACGAGAAAGCACGTCAAATGCTCGGCGCGTTCGCTTTAATTCAACTTTAAAGGCAAAATTGAAAGCTACCAATTTTCTGCATATCGGAATATGTCAAAATTTCTCTATGCTTCAAGCATTTGACGAGGTGTGCCATCTACGTGTTCGGTTTGACACAAAAGGTAGACAAAATATGACAATTCTCGAATATCAAAATGTGTCACAGATCAAAATGTAGTGGCCCGCCCCTGTGTTCAATTTTAGCCAAAGAGACAGGTTGCGATTGAAGTGGAAGATGTAGTAGATGTCAAGATGTCACTTAAATAATTTCCGTCGTTTTATGGAGAATGTGACGATGCTACTTGAATGTGTAAAAGTTGTAGGCCTACTGCTTATTCGATGTATTTTAACCTGCATTTTTTCCTTGCAGTTCCCATATTGTGACGGGTCGCATGCCAAGCATAACGAAGAAACGGGAGATAATGTTGGGCCACTGATTATCAAGTCGAGTGATTGAATGACAAGCTATGAAAATGCGTCTCTTGCAACTGTCTGAACGTCTTCATCCTGACTTCTAATGAAAGTCAAACGTGTTTGTAACTACAACATTTGTATAATTGATCATGTAATAGACACACATCTAAAATACATTTAATGTTGAATTAGCTTTTCCGTCATGATAGTTTTGAAAATGCATACATGTTTCGCGGTAAATTTCTTGTTTTTTTGATACGGAAATCAGAGGACGACATCCGAAATTTATGATACAGGCGAATTAAACGAGAAATTTTAGTAGAAAATGAAGAAAAGTTCAATTCATCTGGTACTGCAAAGCGGGATATCAGAAACTTTGCGTTCATCTAAGTGAAAAGTCAAATAGCGCATCCAATCGGTTATTCATGAAATTCATTGCCAGGTAATCTTGCATTAGAAATCATGAGCCTTTCATGCCGCATGCTGAGTCATATAGTCATGCTGTTATAATCTATGAGAAATGTATAGCAATTATCATATATCTCCTTCGATAACATAATTGATTAAAGCAAAAACAGAAGACAATAGCTACATAAGCTTACGCAGTAGCCTATCGACATCAGCAGCGCATTGGCCATGTTGAATTGACCAGGTTTTGCGTTGCTTGGCAAGAACGAGTTTCTCTTGGGAACGAGGTCGAAATGAGACTCAAGGAAAGTAGGGGGGGAGTGGGTCACATCGAACATGCTTTTGAACTTTTCTCGATAGAGAGAGAAATAGTATGTTTGTCAAGATAAAAATCAAAATACACAGCAATGATTTGCACTTTGATGCAACAAAAAAGCTAATTGGAAAAGAATTTTTGTCTGCGACAAAATGGAATCGCAATCACGTTCGACGGATGGCGTCGGTCTAAATATACAGATTGTTTCATAAAAAATGGATCACCCTTAAACATTGCCTTAACTTCAACTTTGTCTAACTCCGCCAAACTTGAACGGATTTCTCTGAAATTTGGAAGATATGTCAGTTGTGCTTACTAATATCATTGTTGGAAATTTCAAGCATGAATATTGAGTTGTTTTCCTGTTATAGATAAAAAAAGTAGTAGATAATTTGATCTTCATTTAGCAATGTTACACAAAATCATACCTCCCTCTTATAAAATTACATTTGTTTCCTTTGTTATGTAATATGTTCTACAAGTCAAAAGCTATCAAGCAAAAGAAAATCGGTCAATCAGAGCCAGTATAGCACCATTATTCATCAACAATAATGTAACTGCTACATGTGATTAACTGGACTTCATGTTCCATAGCTTCCTGACTTCGTTGCGGTGGTGTTGGCAGCACTCCTGATTGCTTTCAGCTAGAAATCTATCTCTTACCGGTTGAAAACAATACAAAGCACAAATGAACAATAACGAGATCGCATTCACAAAAGGCAAAGTGTCAACCTTGCTAAAACCAGGTTTTCTTTGCGAGCTACAAGCAAGCGACTAAATGTCCCTTACACAAATGTGCATCGATGGCATAATGATGATTTTCGACTCTGTCGTAAAGAGGGCTCTGGCCGTCCACGCAAAACATACAAACGTAGAGACCGCCTAATTTTGAGATTTGTTAAAGTTGATCTAAGTCTCTCGTTAACTGAGATGGCTGCACTAGACTCGTCTATTTCTAAGTCTACTATTCGTAGACTTATTGAGTCGAATTTCAAGAGCTGTAAGAGGCCCTCTCAGATCGAATCATCAGATCAGCATACAAAAAGACGTCTCAGATGGGCAATGAGTCATTGTCACTGGCGAAATCAATGGGATCGGGTTGTCTGGTCTGATGAGGCATCAGTCCGTCTGAAGGATAGTGATGGTCGATTGAGATTATGGATAAAATCTGATCAGGAAATTCCGAGACATTTACATCGTCCCCGAATACAAGGTGGTGCGACTCTACTGATTTGGGCTGGCGTTTGGACCAATGGCCGCTCTGAACTTCACATGCAGCAAGGAATCATGAATTCTGAACGCTATGTGAATGTTTTACGAATGAACATTGGCCAAATGATAGATCAACTTGGTGATCCATCGACTTGGTTATTTATGGATGATAATGCTACGTGTTACAGGAGTAGAAGAGTCAACTTATGCAAGTCTCAATTAGGGCTTAGGACATTATCTTGGCCAGCTCGTTCTCCTGATCTGAATCCCATAGAAAATGTATGGAGTATTCTAAAACGTAACGTTCGTCGTTCACTGCTACCTACAGATGGCGTATCACAACTTACGTCACTGTTAAAAAGAGAGTGGAGAAAATTATAGATCAGTCAAAAATCAACGATATCATAGAATCAATGCCTAGACGAATTGGTAATGTCATTGACAATAAGGGTAGGGCCACAAAATATTAGCTTCTTGAGAACCGTTACTGTATCATAGCTTATCAGATTATATAAGGACATTTAAATATATTAGGGACATGAAATAACATGAAAAATGCTTTCTGTATCATATTTATGTTTTATTTAGTCAAATTTTAGGATGATCCACTTTTTATGAAACGGACTGTATTTTGAATGAGATAATAAATCAAGTGAACAAAAATCAAACCCGGATGAAAAGTTGAGGGCATATGCAAAATAACTGAGTTGTTGAACGTTTCTGTGACATTTCATCTCATAATTTTAATTTTAATTTTTTTACCGGAGTGGTTAACTTTATTAAGACTTTATCAGACCTATGTATGTAGCTTCAGTTCATGAATTATCAAAATCAAACAACAAAATTCATAGATTGATTGAGATTTTTATTGGCAAAAATGATGGCATATGTTTGATATGAAAAAACATGCTAATTTCTGAAAGAACAATGTTCATAGATCATCAGAGTTCTCAGATTGTTAGCATTACTGGTAAGGACATTAATGCCTAAATGCATTGATATACAATATTCCATTTATCATTGTGCAAAGTGTTCCTGTAGGCATTACGCATTACATGGAAGACACGAAATAAGCCGAGGGCAAAAAATCTGAGAAATCATCAAAAGCCAAAACAAGAAGCATTAGCAATTAAATTTGTTTGACCAGCAAGGGAGCAGTGTATCCAAACCCACATCATTTTGATTGAAATAACTGATTTGATCAATTTATCAGTTATGTAATTCTTATTATTCTTCGCCATGCTGTCTCGTGCTTTGTTCTCAAAGAGAGTTTGCAGCACACAAAAACGAATACTATAACTGCTTAGATTTTTCTAAATAGTCGATTTGATAGAGTTGTTGGCTGTATATAGTATAGCTCATAATCACATGTCAAAACTTATAAATCACCTGTTCTCCGCAGACACGGCGGAGACAAGAGCACGTGCCCACCCTAAAAAATTAACAACTTTGATGCCCTGCTCCCATAATTTAATTGATTTTCAAAATTTTCAGAAATATCATTGATTTGACAGAACCAAAGTTTGCCGATGAGTTGCCAAAACATCATTTTGCACTTTTATCTGTTAAAAGCACCATCGGCCATTCAAGTGAAAACGATGCCATAGAGCGTGGGATGGAGGTATGTCATGCTTGATGGCAATGGCTAAAGCAAACAAATAAAATGCAGAATTAACTCATTTGTTTATGATAACGGATGAGTCTACAACATGTCAAGCGACTTTTAATTTTCTATACTGCTGAGAGATAACTCAAAAAATGCTGGGATGCAATCTACAGCGATTGTTTCTGTGGCAAGCGTAATTTTATCAGTTTTAAGGGACCTTCAGTATTGAAAGTCCATTGCTACTCTAGGGAAACCCTATCACTAGCATCAGGTGCCCCTCAAAGCTTTGAGAGCAGATCCTTTTATCAGTATCACACGCATGCTGGGTCTTCAGTATGGCAGTCTTAAGGGTCCCTTCTTAAGCAAGGAGCCCTTTGAACTCATAGATTTGTGTCTCTTTGTCCTTAAATTAGGTCGCCATTTCAATCAGGCGACATATTCTGTCTTAATAGAAATTGAGAAACTACATTTTACTTTATGTATTATACGCTATCATCTTGCAACGGCTCATAAACGAATGGGAACTATCTGAAGCACTGATGAAATTATATGAAAAGGATGTTAATTTTGAGAATTTTACACACGAGCTAGCAATATTTGGAGAGTTGGTCCGATGCAAGATTACATATGTGAAGAAGGCTACATCTATGAACACGATATTCAAGTCACGATAGTCAAGGTCGCAATCACGCGCTGAACGGTTGTGTCTCTCGCGTTCTGTCTTGGTCGCCTAGTGATTTGCGTTGGTTTGATGGTTCCTCCCTACCCATTTTTGTCGTTTTTGGTATCATTGGCATTCTCTGGTGATTTTTTGGTTTGCTGTATGGCCAAATTTCTGGGAAAATAAGTCGGTGGCTCATAATTCTCGGTTTTTTGGTCCTATAGGTGAAGGCATCTCATTCCGTGATTGTTTGGTTATTCGGCTGGTTCTACGCAGTGTACAACGGCGTCTATTTATGGCTCTGCCTGCGATACTTCATAGTGCAATACAGTGGCATTGGATTTACCCAGTGTCCGCGGTATTATTGATTCCATCAGTGTATTTCTTCAGTCTTCTTTGTTGCGGCCGGTTGTCTGTTGAAGTTGGGACTGTCAACTTTCATTGCAAATCAGCTGTTATTGCTGACTATTAGAAAGGAAGGCTCGCCAAATTTCTTTCAATTATCGATCAATCCACGTGACCCCGTGACGTTATTTCTCCGTCGCAGTTTGTCGTCTTATTTCTGCAAGAGCCACAATGACCGATAGATCAACGTTTTGCGATGCATGCTTCGCTGAACCCTGTAAATTAACTGACAAGTCCAAGGACAGAGATAAACGAATTATCTCGTGTAGCAGTCCTGGTTGCAACAAAACTTTTCATGCTGTTTGCATAGGAAAATCAAAGACATCTGATAAGGAAATATCAGACATGTTTTTCATATGTTCTCGATGCGAAGATTATTTGAAATACGGCGCTGAAATTGCTCGTAGTTCAATGATGTCTGAACTTAATCGGAAGCTTACGGCCATCGAAAAATCCATCAATGTTAAGTTTGAGAGGCTTTCGGAAGTTTTTGATAGAAAGTTAAAAGCACTTGAGTTGGATGTTCAATGCTCTATTCATTCTCTTGAGAAAAAATTAGAGGAGAAAGAATTGACCTGTACCACCTTGAGAACTGAACTAAAGTATCTTAATGATCATCACTTACAAAGCATGGCTGACTTGAAAAACTCCTGCGATTCAGTTAAGAAGCAAATGTTGCTGATTGAAACTAAGAAAAGAAGGAAAACTTTTATAATCAGAAATTACCCTGAACGCAATGACTCTAATGACGCCTTTGATAACGTTCTACGAGATGTTGCTAGACCATTGAATCTCGAACAGGAGCTTGTCAATATCAAACAAGTTCATAGAATTGGTAAACCTCGTCCAGATGGGAGGCCAAGACTTATACTTGTCAAAACTTCTGAAAGAACTGCCAGACTGTTCCTAAGTAGAGCTCGCCTTCCTAAACATGCAGAAAGACACTTGCACACTGTATTCATCCAAGAAAATCTAACGCCAGACGAGAGCGAGAAACTGATTGAACTACGTAAACGGGCCTATGAGCATAGACAATGCAACCCTGATGATGTGGCGTTCGTCCGAAATAGAAAGCTGATCATTCACGGTCACGTTGTTGATGAAATAGCTCAAAATGTTCAGTAAATGATTTTACGTCTAATAATTTGAAAAGTGAAGAAATGCCGAATATTTTCCTTACCAATTTGCGCTCGATATGTAATAAGTTTGATGAGTTAAAAGTGCAAACTATATCGAAAAGTCCTGATGTAATAATTTGTACCGAGTCGTGGTTGAATTTCAAACATCCTACACAGGCCTTTGGGTTACCGGGATTTTCATGTTATCGAACTGACAGAGAATGTGACTCAGGACGAGGCGGAGTGATTATGTGGGCAAAGAAAAACCTTCAGCCTATTAAATCGTCTTCCCCGTCGTTTCATGAAGCTGAGGTTTGTTGCATTCGAACGAATTCTCCTAAACTCATAATTGTCGGCCTGTACTTGCCGCCTGGCATAGAAAGTCCCAAGTTTAGAGACATCTGTGAAAATCTTTCGTCTACGATCGACTATCATCAGAATGAATTACCATTCCATCGTCTCATTATTGCTGGGGATTTTAACAGATACAATAGGTGTTTCCTGACCTCAAAATTCTCCCTGTTCAATATTGTACATGGTCCAACCCGAAATGAAGCCAACCTTGACTTGATATTTGTGGAAAAAAATTTACAAGGACATTACGACAAAAATATGGTTATGATTGGTCCACCAATTGGGAGCTCAGATCATAATGTCGTTTTTCCTAAATCAAAGAAACCTGAAAGACAACGTGAAGTAAAAGAGCATATAGTGTATGACTTGCGGGAATCACACGTGTTGGACTTTGAGCAAAAATTCTTGTCGAATGACTTTAGCATGTTCTTTTCTTGTCGTGACATTGATGAAAAGTGTAGCATCTTTTATAATTACCTGGAGGATGCTTTGAAAATGATTCCTCGATCTCGAGTATTTTTGACGAATTCTGATGCCGTTTGGATGACACCTTTGGTTAAGTTGTTAATAGATCGACGCTGGGTTGCTTTCCGTAGACGAGACTGGGAGTTGTTCAACGTTCTCAAGGAGAAGGCTCGAAGGGAAATTTTCAAAGCAAAAGCGAGGTATTTTACAGAGAAGTCTAAGTCCGTAAAAGGTTTATGGTCCTACATTAAGATGGAACGTGGATCCTCAGGAAATGCTTTTGTTTCTTCGCCTTCTTCAGCTGCTGAGATTGCCAATGAGTTCAATGACTATTTTTGTAGTGCAATGAATCATTCCACCACTCTTGACCTTCAAAATATGGAAGACGACAGTTGGTTTCCAGCTTTTGGAATTGAAGATATCTGGAGGATGCTTTCTCAGCTTCGTCCAAATGCGACTGGCAGTGATGATGTCTAGACTACCTGCACTACCTAGACTACGTGGCAAGGTCATCTAGACTACCTTCCGGTTTTGTTTGATCTCTAATGAATTATTTGCTTGATCGCCAACAAAGAGTTCGTTATCAGGGATCTAAAAGTCAGACCAGGGATGCTACCACCGGTGTCCCACAAGGGTCAATACTCGGTCCTTACATGTTTGGATTGTATATATCATCTCTGCAACCCCAATTTCAAAGAACGTGTCGTATAAAGTACGTTGATGATGTTTGTCTATCGTTTGGAATCAGGAAAAGTGAAGCCAGTGATGAAATTGACGCTCTCATTATCGAAGTTGAAAACGTATCTAGATGGTCTGCTCAGAATTGGTTATCCTTAAATTTGCAAAAAACAAAAGTTCTAGTAAACTACCGAGGTCTGTTCAAGGAATCTTTCGCCGTTGAGAACCATTTACCAACCGTGAAATTCCAGGACAATATCAAATTTCTGGGGTTGTGCTCGACAGTTCTTTTGGATGGAGATGTCATGTAGAATACATTGAGAGGAAGTGTGCTCAGAGGATTTATATATTGAGAAGGATGAAGACCGTAACAAGTGAAGATCAATTTCTGTGCATTTACATCGCCTTTATTCGCAATTTAATTGAATACGCCTGCCCGGCCTTTATTGGTATGTCTTCTGAAGATTCGAAGCGCCTTCAGAGAATTCAGGACCGATGTCTTAGAATAAAAAGTCATTCTCTCTCAACAACTGATGTCGTTTGCAGACGTCAAGAATTGGCTTTGAACCTCTTCCGGAGCTTGAATATTCAAGAGACTTCTATTTCAAGAATGGTTCCCCCCACTACTACCTTCCGGTCGATTTATGGTGCCTTATTCCAGGACTACTCTACGTCGGAACTCATTTCTGCCATTTGTTTGCATAATGCAGTCTGATACCTTCTGCGACTAAGATCCTAGACTCAAGATCTTAACTTAACTTCGTGTTTTAATTTATCGTAACGATTTGATTTTTTAATCTGTCACTAATTTTGATTCATATTCGCAGTCTGAATAAACGTATCTCTCTCTCTCTCTATGTTATCATGTCTCTTCGCCTATCACGAAACCATAAAGACAAAATTACCCAACATTCATGCGCTCTTCAAATTTACTTACTTACTCCACTTACCACTAAGTCAGGTGAATGAACCTTTTCAGCACAGCGAAGACTAAATGAATATTTAAATGAGAATAAGCCAAATGTCACAGAAACGGTGCAATATTTACTTCTAATAAACATCTATGAACAAAGAGCAAACAATCTCAACACGAAAGACATCATGAAACAATTCATGGAAAACCAGCCACGACGAATGATTTTTTTTGAAAGTTTTAACTGACTGTATTTTGATTTGCCAATGAGCTATATTCAGCAGCATTATCAACTTTCATTTTGTCTTTTTATTTGAGCATAGTTCAGTTTCGAATTCGGAATCTACATGTTTGATAAGTGAAATCTCAATTATTTTCAAGAAAGTCTAATTGTTTTTTGTTTTAATATTTAGATAGCTGCACATTACGCACTTGCAAATCCGTATAAACTTTCCAATTAATTTGATTAATGAATAAACTAGAAGTTGAATGGAAATGCCTGGAAAATCTGCCGATTCTTAAAACTTATTCAATTAATACGGCATATGACATACATGTATTTGCGCACACCTAAATTTTATTTTCAATGTCAGCAGCATTTTAGAAAATATTCCATAGTTATGCTATGGTCAAAAATCTCAGGCTATTTTGGTGCTCCTGCCCCTTTCATCGTCTTCCGCCGTCACTGTATGAGCGAAACGTTGAAAAATTAATTGTCGTGCGATTTTATTCATTTCAAAATTTAATGTTAAAGTTTATTTGTTTCAAAAATTAAAATAAAAGGTTCCAATTTTCCGAAAATTTGCTTTTTCATTGAAATTTTGGTAATTTCCATTGAAAAAATTGATGGCGAGCACGAACAGTTGAAATTATCAGACGAATCGTGCTTGCTTGCTACAATAAACAGTGTCTTAATTAAGGCATAAAGTTTACATACAGGCGATCTCACTTTTCAAACAAATAATTGCATCCAGCAGGCCTATGACAGTCACATTCGCTCAATTTAAAAATATTAATGTACCGGTACCCAGTTTAAGAGGTTTCTCTCCGTCATTGTGAAAATGCATGCTGGTAGAAATGCGCATGCATCAAGATGAATAACAAATAGATAAATAGTTAGCACCAAACTTAGATTTCTATGTTAATTTGATTGACTTGAATTATTTCATCGGCATACATCAGTAATTTGATAAAAAAGAAAAAAAATCTTAGATGCAAACTGCAGGCTTGCCGTTAGGATGGATTTCCAGCCCAATCCCAACCCAATGCCAATGAGAATTTCCATTGGGATCCCAATAGAAATCTAGATAGCCTGCTTTAGAGCTAAAAACGTACGCAATTTTTACCCTAAGCTGCATCGGGCTTTCCGCTTAGGCCTGCCAAATGTGATACTTTTTGAATTGACGAAGTCCACGGTCGTAGGCCTAGGACTAATAGTAATGTATAATAGGCGTACTGTATGGCTATATTTTGCACCGAGACTGCCTTCATCCAAGAGCTTATATGTGCATAGCTAATATGTATGTATGAACTACAAACACACTTGGTATTAATTAAGTCTATATCGCAAATGCGGTGTTAATAAACAGCTCGCTACAGGGGCTCACACGTACAGTAGGCAACAGTCAGTAGACAGCGGCGTATATGGTTAAATAGGCTTGAATAGCTTACAATAGCTTAATTACAGAAGCGGCGAAGCGCATGACAACGTACAGGTGAATTGCATAAGTCTATACTTACTATTACATAGCTGTTGCCTTTTTAAGCAACACTATTTTTAGCAACTAGGGAAGTTAAAGTCATAGACTAGGGTTAAAGCTTAAAATTTCTGTAGATCACACTAAGAGCTCTCAATGCTCGAATACGAGAGAGGCAAGGTCAGACTGGAGACACAGAAAAATGAACTGCTCTGTACAACCCGAAAACATTTGTAACGTACTGACTAATGGGAACTATTACATGCACATTTTGTTGGGAGAGGGCTTAATTGTATCTATTAGGATTTATTGGGATTGGGGTGGAGTTTTGGTAGCCCAATCCCAACCCAATCCCAATAGCTATTGGGATCCCAATTCCAACGGCAAGCCTGACAAACTGTCTTTAACAAGTGTCCCACTTTGGGAGTTACAATCATTCTAGCTCAGAATAAGATCTAGAGCCGCTTCATTGAATATTATGCTTGAAAAAGATTAAGGAACTTCTAAAATTTGCACAATACAAAATCATGCTACAAAACTCCGGGCTGTCATCATCACACCTTGAATCTTGGAATATGAAATATTTAGAAAAATACAAATAAATTTTCAAAAATATACACACAAGAGTACAAGTGCAAAATCACGTCGAGTTTGCAATAATTGGGTTTAATTAGTCAAGAAATAAAAAAAGCTTACAAATTGTTTCGTCAAACACATAACGAATTAAATTTGTAAATAGAGCCTACTAATTTGCAACATCACGTTAGCGTAGGCATCACTTGCAACGAGTCTACAAAGCAGGATAATTTGCTCGCTACATTTCATGACTCTACGATTTGTTTTGTAATAGATTCTCTTTCAACATTAAAAGTAAATCGCGGGTAGCCTACGTGTGTTTCTATAATTTCCTAGTCAGCCTACACGTGAAGACAAATTTATGCACACCATAATGAATAGCTCCAAGACGACAAAATGTGACAAAAAAAGCTTCAGCTGCAGCTTTGTTAAAGAATAGTTTGGCAGTTCATGAAGAGGACACACATGTAGTACTTGCAACGCCTGTTTTTAGGGCATGTGTTACATCTGCAACACTTGTTACATTCTTTCCGGCGTTTGTGAACCATATAGCAATCCATTAATTCTTGATGGAATAATTGTGATGCAATCAATTTTTTCACGTTTCCCTATAATTTGAATCGAATCGAGGAAAGCACGGAGCGGCTTTGTCGTATGAAACGGACAATGCTTTTAGGGCACCGTGCAGTAGGCCTGTTTCGCCTACAGGCGCATTTATCGTCTGGGCACTGTTAACCGCATTGAATGGTTGTAAATCAATTTTCCCTTCTGAGGCGAAGGTTGATGACATGCTGCTATTGTTTGTTCAATTAAAGGTCCTTATGAAAACTACATTATGAAATTTACAATATAAATACACGTAAACCTATAAAAGCCGCCACATTACATGTGCGCTTATAAAATCTTATTTTCTTTAAAGAAATACATAAAAGTTTCTCTTTTTGATATTATCTGTTTATTGTATATAGCAATGACAAGTGCAATCATCAGACAAAAAAACATTAAATCACGATTTTAGTAAATTTGCAATCTAACCGATGTTGCTTGATTAAAGTTCGCCATTCTATTGATGACAACCAAGATGCTACGTATATTACTAGCATATATAATCCGTTGGGACTACACAATTTCTGCATGTAATCGTGTATTACTATTATGGCACAGTATTCTATTATACTACAGGGTGATTCAAAAGTCGCCATAAATAGGGAAAACCTCTTTTTATCCAGAAATACATTTATTAGAGCAACAAAACAAGAAAGTAAAGCATGGAGTGAACTAAATCAAGTGCTCTATATGAGCACCCTCCAGGAAATGGCAGCTTCGAATGCGTTCTTCCCAATTGCGTCGCACTTTGGTGAGAATGTCAGGTGAAATGCTACTGCAGGCCTCACGAATCCGATTCTTCAGGTGTTCCAAATCTCTCAGCTTGACGCGATACACCATAGCCTTCAAATGGCCCCACAAATAAAAGTCAAGCGGTGAGAGATCTGGTGATCTCGGCGGCCATTCCACTGGACCTCTGCGGCCGATCCAGTGGTCCGGAAATTGTTGGTCCAACCATCGACAAACACAAAAGTCCATAATGGGGAGAAACACCATCCTGTTGGAAATACGTAGGAAAATCTCCGTCTTCCGTCAAAAGGGATGGCATGGCATCCTCTGCAAGAAGCTTCAGATATCTTTCAGCAGTCAAGCTGTCTTCGAAGAAGAAGGGTCTAATTATCCTGATATTCCACAATCCGCACCACACCATCAACCTCTGCTCTGAGCAACTTGCATCTTCGATGGATTCATCCAGTGCGGATTGACATCACTCTAGTATCGAATGTTTTGCCGGTTAATTTCTCCATTGACATGAAAGTTGGCCTCGTCCGAAAAAAGGATTCCACTGGAGAGGTCAGAGTCCTTGTCCATCTCGGAAATGGCCCACTCGCAAAACTCCATGCAACGTTCCGGGTCATCCTCGGTAAGGTGCTGCATCATTTGGATCTAAAACGGATGCCACTTGTTTTCCTTCGCAATGCGGACGATGCTGGACTGATTGACTCCGATTTCTGCAGACAACCGACGTGTACTTTTGGTTGGACTGTTGGCGAAAGCGGCCAGAACATTCGTAGCGGTGTCCTCATCAGTTGATGTACGTGGACGGCCACTTCTTTTTCTATCTTCCACGCTCCCAGTTTCCTTGAACTTGGCGATGAGTTTTGCGACAGCATCGTGAGTGACCTGTGAACCGCCGCTGTGCCGTGCGTTGAATTCTGCAGCAACCTTGCGACAGCTTCCCGTTCCAGATAGGAGAACAATTTCGATACGCTCTTCTTTTGACAAAGGCATTGCAGACAAGACAAGAGTGACCTGACCGCATTCTGACTTTGCTTCTAACCATTTCGATTTCTACGAATACTAATCACCTCTCAAGACTCAGAAGAACAATATCGAAATCAATGACTACGAACTACGAAGCCTTAGCTTTGGAACAAAGCATGTGTGAATTCAGCACCATTCATGCATGCAACTCTTGATAGCATGCGACTCGGTGCACATGGATGTCAAACAATGTCTTTTCAAATCTACCACACTGCAACCAAGATGTGGTTAATCGGTCAAATTACGTGTACAATAATGAATTCTAGCGTAATTCACGGAAATACACGTATTTCTGTACAAATAATCTCAAGATTACACCACGCAAGAACTTGGAGATATATTTTTGTATTTTCCCTATGTATGGCGACCTTTGAATCACCTTGTATTATAGAAAAAATTCTATAATTAAGTAGAAATTATAAAAATATGAATAAAAGTTCTATAATAGTCGATCGACATCAAATCACATAAGAAATTTACAACTTGAAGAAGTTTTTGATTAATTTAATGACATTTAGCTAATTGTGGCAATTTTGATAAATGTGTCGCTGAATAAATCGTCGAAGTTTCTTGAACGCGCACGAGTCTTGTGCATCTAGCTGGAACAAGTGGACTATTGATGTAATCACATGAAGTAATTCACATGCAATAACCTACGAGGTAAACGTACACACAAACGTCATTCAAGAAGAACGCGTAACGCATTGAATATAGCATTGTTATGCAGCCCCGTGTCTCATTTCTGACCATTTGACACAATGCGATACCACATGAATACGCGGCAATCGGGAGACCTATGACGCAAGTAATAAAACAATCTGTAGCTCATTTAGAACATGTTATCATTCTACATGAGATATGCTTCAAGCCAGCAACGCTACGGCGCACATGTATGCTTATCGAAGCTTTAGTAAGGGTTAGATGCATTTTCTCACACAATGCAAACTGCATGAGAACAAAAAGATTACAGAAGAGGTTGTTGAAAGCTCCAGGCAGAAGCCGGTATGGAGGTAAACAATACGAGTATGTAGTGAAAGTACATTTATATGTAAGGAGGTATCAATTATTGAATACATGTACTTATTAACTTAAACCATTGACAAACTTTGGCCTGTCGTGATTGTTTATTGGTAGTCTTTCCTACAGTGAATTTTTTAATTAACTATCCAACCAGGTGTCCTACTTCAGAATGAAAAAATTCCACTATCATGTTCATACCTGATTTCTGCATTCAGCACCGCCAGTTGTCTATTGATCGCAGACATCCACATTGCGATTCCACATCAACAATTTTTAGAAGTGCGCTCTCATCCTTGAGAAAGTACTATCTTAGCTCAACTGTGTACGAAACATTTCCCAATACATGTAGCTGTTCATTCAATGTTATATCTTGGGTTTTAACCACATTGCCTAAGATCGACCTGCAATTGAAAATATCATAACCGATTATGGATGTAGGTTTCATGGACCCTGGAAACTGAGTACAAGATGCACCCTAAAGTTCGAAGTGGGACCCAGAGTAACAACAATCTTACCCAATCCACCCAACACCAAACTCACAACAGACCTGCACCACCCTTGGAGGCCTTGATATGTTACAAAGGATGCAGGCATGCGTGACACTCCATTAAGCAAACAAGGGATATAAGGAAACTGATAAACCCACATAATTAGATTACGCTAACGAACAGTTGGAACAGTCTAATTCTGTAGATAAACTGTGATTCTAAAGCTGATCGCATGCATCTTCTCATCAATTTACCATTGTCCACAATTTTCACTCATTCTATTGAGCACCACGTGTGCAAACATCTATTCCACAAAGCTAAAAAGGTTGGAGGGCAAGCTCTTCTTAAAGTCTTACGTACATGCATGCATATAACATGTAAATCCTATTTTCGTCCACACATAAAATCTGTCAAATGCCATCTTCCTATACGCAAACTGCAGCCTCAGTGTATTTTTTAAATTTCAAGTTTTTAATTCAATTTTCACCGGCATGATTTCATGATTCACTAAATTCATGTCTCATTCTTTGATTCTGCATAATGATTTGGACCCATTTACATCTTTCAAAGTTACTTGAAATCATTGTCTTTGATTATGTGATTTTGCTCTACCAGTGGCAGGTTGCTTATGATGACGCTTAAGAAGATTCTCTTGAGGTTTAGCACGAAAGCAATAGCAGATCATCGAGTTGCCAATTTAATAAATATTACCTCTCCAAGGCCGTCATGACACGGACGATCTGTAAAATAATATTATTTCCTCCTGCTATGCTATCATGATCAC
>CAJQUW010008716.1:0-19284 GCA_907163375.1 Prostheceraeus crozeri
CAAAAAAGCTAGCTCTCAACAGGATAATGCAGGGCATTTTGAGTGTTACATTGATGGACCGCAGATGCTGAGCATAGGAGGCTAGAACAAGGAGCTCATCAGATATGTCATCTATTTTTCTTTTTCACTTAAGCGTTCCTACAACTTTTTTTGCGGTACCTGAAATGTCAATTCAAAATTTATCGCATTGCCGACTTAACTTACCAAATAATGATCCACGGCCTCCCCTCCCCCATACCTGCCAGAAATGTCTAGCCCGAGTAGTAAACTATACTGGTAGACTATTGTAGTACATGTGGTTGCATTGAACTACAATCATCCATTGCCAGAATCTTCTAAGCTTTCTAGTGTCATGTAAGTGTGTTAGACCATCCCATGAAATGAAATTATTCAAGATATGTAATAATCTGTTCGGGGGGAAATAGTTAGGCTGAATATAACGCAATTTTTACAAAAATCATTAAGGGTAGATATAGGAAAAGTTTGGGAAGAGCCAAATATATAGGTGTTTACATTTACTTTTTAATATCATTTTATACAGGGTGATCATAAAGTCGCTGCAGGGTTTGATTACCACATATGATTAAGCCTAATGCCTCCTAGAGGGTGTATATAAGGATAAAGTATTAGCGATTCTAATATCATAAATCCCACAACTTGAATAAAACACAAATTGTATTATCGATTATCTAATTTGCAAATTCAGAATATTAATTAGATTCAACTATAGATTTTAACCAATAAAAATACATGCATTTTATATCATTACAATTCGAAATGAAAATTTTCGGTAAAACTCCACTTTTCTCAAGCTTTTATGTATCTAGATCTTAAATTTTCAAACCAAAATTAAAAAAAAACCCAAACTGTTCGACGTTCTTACCACAATTTACCACAATTGTCAATGCAATGTTGGAATCGTTTTCGGAATGACCTGACTCTCACACATGCTGACTCGCAATGAGCAATCTTCTTCGTGTAGCTCTTGTGTTACTTGCAATTTGTAAGGAAAGAGCCTTAGATCATGTTTCAATTCATGGTGAACATAACCGTGAGAACAGCTAGTAGCTGTAGATGCTTAGCGATGTTGAGGGTTGTTTTACGAATAATCTCGGAAATTTGCTTTGCTTTCTCATCATCGAATGATGGTCGACCACTTTTTTCTTCATCTTTAACGCTTCCACTATCACAAAATTCACAAATGAAAATATTTCTAGCGGAATTCTCATGAGGAACATTATTCCATTTCCGATTTCGCAATTCTCTTTTAACACGGGTTACTGATTCAAATTTTGCCATCAAAAGAACAACTTCTATGCGCTCCTCAACATCCATTCTGGAGCAGATTTAAGTCAGCTTAAAAAGTCGAAGAATTAAAGATTCTTCAGGGGAAAAGAACAACAGGAGAATCCGGCCTATCGCTGTGTCAAAAGTCAGGTTTTCCTCACAAAGAAGACGTAGCTGTGTTACTTATGTTCCGAATGTGAGCGCGTGAAATTCATGCATTTAGTGCTTCATTACGATGATCATATATTACGATGTATAATGCCTTTTTCATCTTGACAACTCGAAAACCGCAAATTGAATTCCAACAGCCTTTTGATATCATAAAATAAGTCTTGCTCTTTTCATTTTCATAAGTAGTGAAATCGTGTGTATCGTTTAAACTCACTCACGTTTCATGTATTGTGAATTGCAATCCCACAGTGACTTCATGATCACACTGTACAATGTATTTCTGCCACTATGTCAATCCTTATTGATGAACATGTCTGCATCTAGCCCATGTAATCTTCTGAGTAGCATTTTTGCTGAGTTCATGCGATGTCTTAATGACAGCAACATGTAGAATGAGCGCCAGCGAATGAATGGAATGATTCACTCGTAATGCATTCTTGAAGGCTGTAATAAGTGTCAAATTATCCGATCATACACGTAAGCTTACAATTTATCAGTTATATTAGGATTCCATCAATAACAAGTCTGCTTTTTTGGGATCTAGTGTTAGTACCACAGTTGGAACCGGCCCCCAAAAAACACTGAAGACCGGTCGGCCGGTTGATTTTGCCTACATGTCATCGGGAAGTAAAAGACAGGAAATCTTAATGGCAATAATAGATGCTCAAAAACATACTAGAACTAAACAGGTGTCAACGTATAGCCGCTCAAAATGCCCGTAATTGTAAAATTTGATAATAAAAAGCAAATATATCTGTGTATTATGAGGACTGTGTACGCAAGTTTAAGCGCACTTGGGTAATTTGAATTAGTATTTTAATTAGTATTTTGGTTGAAATTATAGAACAAACATTTTTTAACGGTTAATGCGGTAATGATTAATATTAATCATATGCCATACAACGGACGTCAGTTAATTGATTTAGGTCTCAAAATATAGCTGAAAAGAGATAACCAATTCACAGACAGGCGTACAGCTGCACTATCAGGTCTGAACACCATTAATATGTGACTTCAAGAAACCGTTTTTGAAAGCGATTTAAATGGGGTTTCAGGAAACCATTTGACTTGAAAACTTCTTCACTCATCGTAACCATTTTTGATACCATTTTTTCTGGCAGAGTATATACTGTTTCTTTCCGTTTCAGTATGGACGTGCTTGTGTAGCTGAATGCCCAAATTCAACTTTCCTGCAAGGATCTATTTGTGTAAATTGTTCTTACAGTAAGTATTAATTGAATGATTGGTCGGGTATATAAACTGATAAAATGTGATTAAAAGTATGAAATATTTATTTTGTCCTCAGATGTATGAGTCAATTTATTTTATTTCCGATTACTCAGTGCATTATTGAAGAACGCGGACATGTGGCACCAAATCACTCAACATAGGATTCCTCATTATTGCGACAATAAAACTTATTTGTCACGACGATTTTCTGCATACTTCAAGGATGGTCTAAAAAATGAAACAAACTTCAATTCAAGCCAATGATAGTTTGTTTCATTAATTATGTCAATGAGTATAATTCAATGAACAGATATTTTTTGCTTCCTCTCCCGTTCTAATTTAGATGCAGTCGGGAACAAGTGATGAAAGGCAATGCAGAATAACACAGCAGATAAATGTTTGCTACCTTGACGAATGGCTGAGTTGCCCATATGAAAATGTTGCCGGTGTGCAAAGTCATTCTCTGACTAAAAGAGTCCTCTGTCTGTGCGATGTAATATTCACCGCGGTGTCATTCATTCTTATAAATTACGCTGAAGATCTACAGTTTAAGTTTTTTTTCTGATTTCATAGGGTTTCTAACTCGAACAAGTACAGTTGATTTTCCTGTTGCAATCATGTTACATGTTTTGTATCTTTTATCAACATTCTTTGTTACTCCTGTTA
Source organism: Prostheceraeus crozeri (assembly GCA_907163375.1). Lineage (NCBI taxonomy): Eukaryota > Metazoa > Platyhelminthes > Polycladida > Euryleptidae > Prostheceraeus > Prostheceraeus crozeri. Next base: position 3,355 of record CAJQUW010008716.1, read on the forward strand.
TTGTTTTGCGGTTCTTTTACGCAAGAGAGAAATTGTAGAGTAATATTAGATAGAGTGGTAACTCCGCATTCATTAAATCCCCAATGTGCATGCACTTTCGAATTTATTAAATGAACTCGAGGGGGATATAGTTGATAATTGTTACCAAGTATGAGATAAGCAAATTTTTGCAGTTTCGAAGAAATTGCCACGCAATTGAGTGATCATGATTGTAATGCAGAAGGAATGATGGTATTTTACAGATTCTCGGTGTCATGACAGCCTTGGAGATTTAATGTTTGTTAAATTAGCAACTCGATGACCTGCTATTGCTTTCATGCTCAACCTCAAGCGTGATCACATCACAGGCAACCTGCCACTGGTAGAGCAAAATAACAGAATCAAAGACAATGATTTCAATAGACTTTGAAAGATGTAAATGGGTCCACATCACCATACAGATTCAACAAGTGAAGCATTAATTTAGTGAATCATAAAATCATGTCGGTGAATTAAAAATATGAAACTTCAGCCACGACAGCACAAGAACTCGACTTTTTCATGAAGACTTACATTATAATGGCGTTCATTAGATTTCCTTGATCATCAGTATAATTTCCGCTTAGTTACGATGCTTGTTAGCGAGTGTTCATTCCTTTTGATATCCAACTTGTTTCATACTACTTATAACGGGGTGTCATGTCGGTAGTATTTAAATTGGCAAAAATTTAGCTTTTTCAAAACTGCTCAAATAATTTTTTGGACTGCAGGACCGTAATCTCCGCAAAAAGCTGAATCTATTGATATAAAAATTTTCACTGTATACAGATACTTGTTTGAGTCGACACTAAAGATGAGCGTCGGGTCGGGTTCCAAAAATTCGGATACCCGAGTCGAACAAAATTTCAACCCGAACCCGATGTCGGATCGGGTACAAATTTCTGACTCAAACCCGACAAAGAGTGCCAGAACCCGACCCGATTATATTCGAAAAATCAGAAGCATTTCTGAATATAAAGCTAATGCTTGATCCTAATGTGATACCGGGCGGTACTCCAGCTTCTAAATAGTATTATTTTAGTATTTTATTAAGATACGTAGTAGTTAGTATATTATTTTCTTTAGGCTAATAAAATATTCAAACAAATACTAAATAAGTAGCATAATTACCCACGAAATTAATATAACCTACAACACGTGACAAAATTCGGAATCTTCACAAAAAATCGACTGCTTCGCGATATATTATAGGTGTAGCAGGATACTCCTTCAAAACTCTGATTGAGACACTTTGGCTCTCAATGTTAATGAAGATGTCAAGGTCCGAGCAGCTGAACTGCATCAGTACATGTAACAACATAATTCTGCAGATAGATGATAAAATTTCAATTATATAATATTTGATGTATAGTTAAGCTTCCGTTCCTATGCAAAGCTTATATCAAATTAAATTAAATTTCTTTCCGTCCATCCTGCGAGCCACGATCTACATGTCATTATGAGAATGAGGCTTTTAGAGACCACAAGAACAGATTCAATTAATTTGATAATGATATTTCGTTGTTTTAGAAGCAAAATATGTAGCGCAAAGTATTTTATTAGATCAATAATTCACAATGAGAATAATGTGATAAGCCACGATTCCTTGTAAAACTTCATTAAATTACAGGTACACATGAAACAGTACTAACTTCACAGAAAATATTTTTTAAAGTTCTAAACATTTTTCAAATTTGTATGCTCCAACCCGAAAAAACCCGAGTTCAGGTTATTTCGGGTTTTGGATAGAAGAGATAATGGATAGTTTTGGATAGAAGAACCCGACCCTACCCGACTTCTTAATTGCTGTACCCGAACCCGACCTGAACCCGAGCATTTGGGGTCGGGTTTCGGGTCGGGTCGGGGTTGGGTTCGGGTTCAGGTAAGGTTTCGGGTAGGATCACTCTACCTACATATACTTACTCTGTGAGAGAAATCAAACCTTTCACTGTTCTTAAATAATAAAATATAATATTATAATACTTCCCAATATATTCTATCGTTTACATCGACAACAGCCACAAATCTGTCTTTTTTAATGAGACTTCTACCGGCTCAGTCGGTTTTCGATCATCCCGGCCGGTTCTGGCCCTGGTACCGACGTGCTACTCACTTCGAATAATCCTAATTTCGACACCATATGTCAGTCCTGTTCTTTGTTTATATATGCATGTAGTTTGGAATTTTGAACAAAAGTCTGCTTAATGATAGTAGAATTTCTTTCTTTTTAGTGGGATTATATTACAACAAAACAACCGAGAATGGTTACACGTGTGGTCGCTGCAACCGTCGTTGTATCAAAGGATGCTCTGGGAATACTCCAAGAGATTGCTATGCCTGTGCTGAATACAAATATTTTTACAATTCATCAACCAGCAAGGTAATTTTTGAGCGAAAATGCTGAAACTTCTCATCGATAATTATTTCTTTTATCAGATTTCTACAACAGCGATTATAAATGCATCACCAGGGATGGAATGTACCCTTCTTCACTACATACATCGCGAGCTATTAGAAGAAATTCAATCAGTAGCACTTCTTTTTGCGCGCCTAGTTAAGGTGAACTTCGAGAAGAAAAGTGTAGTAATTGTTGAAATGCTATGAGAAAAATAGAAGCAATCGTAATGATTTAGGCATCATTGATGCCTAATGATATTAATCATTGATATTAATGTATACGGTATCGTATATCTCAAAATCAGGGTTAAACTTATATTTTCACGCTTTTACTAGAATTTGGCTACACGTGATTTATCCTTTGAACATAGTATATATTCCTATGACTGACTTCCTATGACCAGAGGAGGCCATAAAGAACACTTTCATAGTTTGCAAGTGGCACTTAGTCTTGCAAATAAAATTGGTCTAATTTCGATGGTAAAATTTTCTTAATTTCGAAAAAAGAAATTTTAACTTGGATGTATGAAACTCCATCCTCTACAAGAAAAATTATTCATTTTTTGTCAAAATTGATGTTCATTATTAATTATAAGAGGCTTTGTATCCATTCATTAGAAAGATATATGTGCAGGTCCAAGATTCAAAAATAAACCCGGTTGTGGAAAATGAGAAAATTTTCAGTCTTTTAGAGCAATTGAACATTTTTAAAACGAATCCACCAATAAAACGCAATAGAGAATCAATTTTACAAGTGCTTCAAACGTGTTTAGACATTCTTTATTATAACAATTATTAAAATAGTTATTGTACATGTAGACTTTACGGATCGTTGCTTTCGCTCGTCCCATGGAAAAGATATTTCGGCTTTTAGTTTCTATCAGTGTATCAACATTGGTTCTCATCGTCCATGGACTTTCAATACAAAACATTTCATTTTTTTTGAGATCTCAGTCACAAGTTTTCATCATCAATTAAACTGAAATGCAAGATGAGCCATTAGAGTGTGGGAATCAAGGAAAATTACCATGCTGGTGCGGATGAACTTTCAAAATTATGGGATTCATCGAATCCTACTTATAAAAGCAGATTCATATTTTTAGATCTTGTGCATAGACTATGCGAAATTCATTACCCCATGAAGATATTTCCGGTTTATGTTATAAACATAATAAACAAAAACAAGGCTATTTTGGCATCAAGATGTCATTCTTTGATCATAAGTAAATACCCAGGAAAATAAGTTCAATATAATTCGGCATGTTTAGCTGTATCTGAAAATCCATTTGCCCGAATCTGATCATTTAAAATGTCTAGGCATTTATTTAAATACCATAATGATCGTTAAAAAAGTGCGTAAATATTACATGCATTGCAAGCATATTGTGAAAAATGAAAAAAAATGATGGTTTAACGTCACTTCTCCAATTTCTGTTGGGCTTGGACGATGTCTGGCTAGTCAGACTTTAATCTATGAGCGATTTTAATCTTTTGGTCTAAAGCCATTCCTGACTACTTCCAATGACACTTTCGGCTCGACCCTCTCCGAGGCCGAAAGATCGCTAGGCTACAGCACTTAACCACTGTTTATTCCACGGATGCCATAAAACCATTTAAATATCTATAGGTGTTGGTAATTTAATAAATGCCATAATGCATATCCGTTAGATATCCTGCAGTTGATTTGCTGAGATGAAGAGCTGCTCGCTAAGCTGGATGGAGGGGTGGCTGGAGGAGCATCCATTGATCACTTGCAATTCCGTGTTAATTTTCTTCAAAACTGTAAAAAATCTGCTTCTATCACATGTGGTGGCGTCACAACACTTCGTGTTCATTTAATAAAATCGGAAACTTCATGCACATGGCGATTTGATCTAATACTGAGTTGCTGCGCACTCCACCTAATACACTACTCCATGATTGCAATAAACTTTATTTGGTGCAATATTTTTTCCTGTGAGTAAATTCTTTGGCCGGGGCCAGGTCGGCCGTCGGCCTGGCTCCAACCCTGAACGTACAGCATTGATGAAAACATACGCTCGTACAACTTTTTAAAGATCAGAACCGTTCCGATACAAGCTTTGCATTTACAATCTCGCATTGCATGCGGTATGAAACATGTTACTTATAAAAAGAAAGTAGCAGCTTTAATGTATAGAAATCTACAAGAGAATTTTGATTTTCATCGAATGACCGATAATGTAGATATATTAATAATTCGGCGTTCTACTATTTATTAGTCCATTTCAGATATTTGCCCGACATTTCTCCATGTTCAGTTGCTGCATGCTCATAGAAGGCCAAATATATAAATTTTCATGTTATTTCAATCGCGATTTAACAGTTCTCTCTCCCTGTCCAATATATTTTCACGGGCAACTTTCGCATATAAGCCATAAGTTTAAAACTTCCAGAGACATATACCACCAGCAGAACATGACCGAAAATATGGTTTGCATTTGGGCCTCTCCCTTTCTCACCTTCATCGCTTCCACTTCACTTGGCTATTGCCCAATATTTGCCTTTTGCTTCTATCCTTTATAAAAAGAACTCGAATGAAAGTGTGTGGATTACGATTAAAATTTTCCCTTCAAATTAAGAGGATAATCGCATCAGCCTGAAATCGCTTGAGTAACTGCTTGGGAACTGTTCCAACTTTTATTGAAAGTTTTTTTATGGTATTTTTCTAATCATAGAGCAAATTCTTGTTCAACAAAACTATCCATAGCAACACGTGCTTGGCGTTTGCATCTCAAGTCACAAGGAACAAGAAAAAGTTCTTCTGAAAACCAGGGCTGCCAACCCCTCTCGGCTAAAAATCGGGACGCCCATACAGAAAATCGGGTCACAAATATCATACCTTTTTCCATTTTATGCGTAGCTGTATCATTTTGATGTGTGCTTTGTTTTTAATCTGTTTTGTTGGACCTAACTTGGCGATAATTCTTGTTTCGTAGAGTTATACAGGGTGAGTCATAAAAAACGTTATTTCGTCTTAATGGAATTTTTTATCAAAAATTACAACTTATATTGATGATATACCTGTTGCAAATATTCACAAAGATTATACTTGCAACACTGAGTCAAACTGGGAGCATTCAAGTTCAATACATAGAAATCAGCGACGAACAAGGGAGTCACAAGCCCTTTGGCAAGAATCAGATTTGCAAGGTGTTATTTTTCTCGAATGTTGGCTGTGTGAATGTTGAATGTGTAGTATTCCTTACAAGTCGTGCATACACACGTTTTCGTAACACTCCCTAAAAGAAGTTGCAAACAGCAAGATCCGGAGATCGAGGTGGCCATTCAACAAAGCCTTTCCAATCGATCTATCAATTTTCACTGAGACAGACTGGCGATGCAGCCTTGTGATGAGAGGAGCTACATCTGCTCCGGTACTATGTATCTGTTCCGGACTCCACTCCGTCGAACTAGCGGAATATCATGCTGCTCCAAAACATTGCAGTAGAGTTGGTCGGTGCTTATTGTTCTCTGATGTCGAAATTCCGGACGCCGATATGAATTATCAATAGCTCAAACCGAGACTGACCTGCAGTCACTAGACTTCTCGCTAATCACTAGAGTAGCTGATTTCTCGCTACTTTAGTAATGGAGATAGTGTTTATTCACAGTCCTGTTAACATGAACGTCTCATGAAATTCGTCATTGGGTTTTCTGATTCAGCTACGTTGGAGCATGTAACTGTCCATGCAGCAAGTTTCGCCTTCCTTTCCAGAGTCTGAGTGACGCTCTAGTGAATTGAATAATGATTGCACAATGCATCAGCCATTACTCTGATGATTTGAATTTGAATAACATAAATCAAAACAAAAATTTGATGCCTTTATATGCTCTATAACAGATGAAGATATAATAAAATATGAATTTGTTAACTTAAGAAAGAATATAGAATGACAATTGAAGAAGACTTTTCATAGAGACCAAATAACGTTTTTTCTGATTCACCCTGTATTTCGTGCATCAGTTATGAACAACCGAAATTCTATGACAGAAGAAAATTGTCTGCATCTTATTATTTCCGCTTCGTCACCTCCCAACCAATCGATTCAATAGAAAATATGTTCTCGTACAGAGATAAAAATGACTGCATTGTTACTAGCAAAACACAAAAATTCAAAAAGCGTAAGAAATAAATTACACGATTCATCATCAGGAATTTCAGATTATCGTTTCAGATTATATTAGAATTGGAAAATGTTCAAGTAGAGCAACTTCGACTTTCTATTGAGCTGGATAAGGTGAAAGAGATCATCGTTGACCAACAACGCCTAATTGAACGCACGGAATCTGCAAAACGATTACCTTTTCTTATGGTATCCGGTGTCTCAGAATCAGAAATAAGAATTGATGGGCAGTCGTTATCCACTGACTTAGAGAAGATAAGTTATTTGTGTACAGCTGCTTGTAACTCAAAAATTAACATTCAGTCCTGTGTAAGAGTTGGTAATTCTTCCATTTATGGTCCACGGCTACTGAAAATTGGATTTTTCAATATAAACGACAGACATGAAGTACTTCGATCGCAATCCAAGTTACGAAGAAATTTTGAATTTATTACGGATTTTGGACGAGTATTTATTAATCCAGATGCAAGTCCTCTTACTCGTAAGGAAGACAAACGTTTACGACAAGCTATGAATCAGATCCGAGAATCAGCCGATAAAAGTGACAAAGTGTATATAAAACGTGGTCAGTTATTCAAAAATAACGAAGTCATCGACCGGTTTGACATACGAATCAATTGTTTTGACTCCCAAGCTTGGACTTTTCTTCAGTGAGTTCGCTCCTGTATTCGTATTTCTCGGTTTATGGTATCATTCTACGCTAACTCTGTATCTTCATTATCTCCTTATTTTTCCAATTTGATTTACGATTTATCCCTACGGCAGTTTCCCAGTCCTCCATGTGACTACAATCATACAGTAGACTCTGATAATAAAATGCTATGTTTTTATGCAAAACGCAAGATCTCTGGTTAATAAAGTCGATACATTACGTATGTTATGCTGCTGAAGTCGATCCCACGTTAATTTTCATTACCGAGACATGGGCCCATGATGAATTGCCAGATGCCTACTTTTCCATTCCTAATTATACTCTGTACAGATGTGATCGAGCTGGACGTAGAGGAGGTGGAGTTATGATATACGTGAAATGTGACGTCTTATCTCGTATATCACTCGTACAGTCGACAAAGCTTATGACGCAATTTCCATATTCATCATAAACGATGAAAACGAGAAAATTGGATTTTCATGTGTATATAGACCCCCAAATGTTGATATAAATGTGATTCATTGTATCATTTTTTGAATAACTCTTTTGAAGATGATTATGCCAACTACTGTATTGTTGGAGATTTCAACTATCCCGAAATAGATTGGTGTTCTTCAAGTATAATAAGTGTAATTGACAATCCCCTTGTCGAATGGTATTTCTCGAACTACCTAATTCAGAACGTTTGCAATTCTACACGACGCCAGTCTGACAGTTTACTGGACTTAATATTACAACAAAACGGTCTAGTCGCTGAATATGTTCAAATCATGGATACTTTTGATAAATCCGATCATTCAATAATTCAATGGGAATTGGAATTATTACCTTATAAACCACCAACAAATGCAAGTAGAAAAATGTATCTATATTCCAAAGCTAAATGGAAGCAACTTCGGAAATTGATCAATGATTTTGAATGGAGCTATCTTGATAATGTACAAAATGTAAATGATATTTGGATATTCTTTTTAGAGTCTTTCAAACATATGATCGAAGTCCTGTATTCCAAGTAAAAGTAAAACTATTTGGTCGCCGAAATGCTGTAGCTATGTGAGGACGGCGCTTCGTCGACGTAGACGGTGTTGTGTTAATGCAAAGCTAAATCCTTCATTATTGAACTCCATAAAATTACAGGTAGCAGAAGAAAATTTAATTGAAAAAAAGAAAAAGGCAGTTTATGAGCATGAAAAGAAAGTTGCATTACAATACGCATCATACAAACAATCTTTTTGGAAATACGTAAATTCAAAATTAAAGACAAAATCACTTTGCAATACGTTTAAAGGACCGAATGATGAAGCGATTTATCATGGAAATGACATTTCTGAAAGCTTTAATGATTATTTTTCAACTGCATTTTCAAATCTTGGTGTTTCTGGTCGTGATTATCACAGTATTGCTGTCAACCAAACATATGATTCAATGATTCTCCCATGTTTCTCACCGAAAATGTTTTCATAGTTTTGAATACTTTGCCAAACTCTGGGACAGTTGACATTGACAATTTATCTTATGTTATCTTAAAAAAAGTCGCATTTTTCCTTTCACCGATATTATCCAAATTATTCAATCTTTCATTTCAAACTGCAACGATACCTGATGGTGGAGACTTGTCATGATAACACCAATTCACAAATCAGGAGCAAGAATGTTATTCAAATTATCGTCCTGTAGCAATATCAAGTGTTGTTTGTCGAGTTATGGAGAGAATCGTTAGAGAATCGATCGTAACTTATTGCTTAGATAATGAAATTATCCACTCTTCTCAACACGGTTTTTTACCAGGAAAGTCCACAGAAACAGCTGGTTGAGTTTCTTTGACTTTTTTGTGCAGAAATGCAGACCTAAGTTATACATTGATGTGCTATTCCTCGACTACAAAAAAGCGTTGAAAGTGTTCCTCATGACCGCCTCGTATCTAAAATGGTTTAAGTATGGTTTCGATGACGTACTATTAAAATGGATCAGAAATTATTTTAACGACAGAAAACAAATGGTTATTTATAACGGCCATCGATCTTCTCTGAGGCATATCCGAAGTGGTGTTATTCAGGGGTCTGTTCTCGGCCCGATCCTATTCGACATCTATATGAATGATTTCGAACTCGATTTTGAATATAGTTTTGTTGTGAAATATGCCGATGATATAAAGCTAGCTAATGTTTGGTCTGAACGAGGTGCTGATAATGATTATGAAAGACAACTTCAATTAGATGTTCAGAAATTACAAATTTGGAACGACACCAACGGAATGACTTTTGAATTTAGAAAAATGTCGGATGATGCACATTGGAGCCAACAACACACGTATTCCAGTGCATGTGTGTGGTTATTCCTATTCCCATCACCAATTCATACAAAGATTTGGGCATTATAATCACCGATCAATATCTTTTGATGAACATATTAACGTATGGTAAACAAAGCACGTCAAAGACTTGGCCTCATACGAAGAACATTTTGTCATTGTGAACAGCAATCTCAATAACATTATATAAGACACACGTACGTTCAGTTTTAGAATATGGGAGTCTGATATGGCATCCTTACAAAGTGAAAAACATTAATAAAATTGAAGGTGTTCAAAGAAGGATGACAGGATCTTTCCAGAATCTACGTCACTTACCATATCGTGAAAGACTCAAAGAATTGAATCTGCTATCATTGAGTACTCGTCGTATAAGGAAACAACTGATATTTCTCTATAAGATGTTTCATGGTCGGATCAATGTTGATTTTCGCGAATTGTTTCATGTAGTAACCGATTCTAGAACTAGAGGTAATCATCTTCGAATACAGCCGAAAAACAGCAGACATGACTATCGTCGACATTTTTTTACATCGAGCATTGCTAAGTATTGGAACATGTTATCCGACGATGAAATTAATAATAACTCATTATCTCAATTTAAATCAACATTGCAAAGTCTATTTCTGAGACTTGATATGTGGTAATCATGTTTTTTCTCACATCTCGATCTTGTATACCGCATGTATTTTCCAATGACTGTTCAATGCCCTTCAACAGGGTTGTGTATTTCTTTGAAATACATATTATTATTATTAAATACAGTATGAATATAAACCTCGTATAACTCGATCGTCAGCTATCGTCTATCACGCTTAATTGTGAGAAAATGCAATTGGAGAACAATGAGAAATAATGAAATAATAATGAGAAAAGACAGTTGGCAAAATGAAATGTGAATTCATTGACACCTTGTCGCCAATGACACCTTGTTCACTGATTTCATCAACTAGAGGACAGTTGTTCACGTCACAGTGTATCATTAGCGTTCACAGGGAATTTGCTCGATAGATTGTTGCAGTTTATTCAACAGAAGGTGGAGTAAGAAGCATGCGGAACTAGCAGTTGGAAGAAATTGAGGACAGAGGAAGGCCTTTCAGGTCACCGAAACAAAAGAAACTGTGCTGAAGAGCACAGTACTCAATTCCAATGGCATAAATAAATGTGATAAGTCAATCAGTGGATGCATGGTTTCAAATGAGTTTAAACGAATAGGCTGAAGCTCTTCGTTATGAATCTGTGGAAGCGTTGAAACCTTTTTATTATGAGAACCGTCTGATTTTCATGAATTAGTTCAAAGATGGATCGGTGGAATTGTGGAAAAGATGCATCTAGTGACTAGAAAATGCATGAGCTACACTCTGGTGCAGTCATAAGGCTCAAGTTGTTTATTGCCAAAAATTTTTGAGCAATCATGAACAAGTAAATCACCAGAACAAACGATTGTGTGCACATAGAATTTCCTAAGCACCACAAATGAAAATGAACAGTAGCACGAAAATGACTAGTTTGGGCCTATCAGTCAATGGCCTATCAAATTTGGTTTTCCTTTCATTACTCGGTCGTCTCTCATAGAGGGACACGGGGATAGCTCTAGACAACTCTTCTTATGCATAATGGGATGTCGTGATGGGACTTAGCTTGCTTCACACTATTGGGGAAAGTGTTTGAGTTAATAGAGCAGCATTTCTGGATTTTTGGATCTTCAGACTTTTCTGAAATAAGGAAAATTCATGCAAAATTTTCAATTATATTTTTTATTAATAGAGAACTTAGAAAATACAAAACAATCAAAAACATCGACGAAATTAACGAATTTTCTGAAGATATCTTAAGTGTCCAAACTTCCCTCGATTTTTGCTGGCTTTTAGATCTTCCACTTTTACTTAATTGGCAGAAAACATAAGCTATAGAACATGTATTTGAGTTCGTAGTTTGGATATCCAATTTAACAAAATTGGCATCAGCTAACTCAAGTTTTACTTCGTCTGCAAATTGCATGCATGTATTCATTGCTGCTTAGTACTTATTGCATGTTTCTCTTGCAGTTTGATTGTGTGCAATACTGTCCCGACAATTTCGTGAGCGGCACGGACTCTGACGGAGAAAAAATCTGTAGAAGGATTGATGTTGCACCTGATAATACAGTCATTATCGCTGTCAGTGTCAGTGTAGGTTGTGTGGTAATAGCAACTTTCATTGGGATAGCATTTTACTTGCAAAGAGCAGGAAAAGTGGCACTGGCACATGCAAATACTTCAACCAGACCAGTGTAATGAACATCTGATGATGATGTTATACATTGTACAAAAAAAGAATTTATCTTATTTTTTAATCGTCAATGATTGGTTTTTGTTCTTGGTTGCATCTACATGGAGAACTGGGAGAAAATTTTCTTTCATAATTGCGTGGGAAAACCGATTTATTACAGAGCTCATATGAAATTGTGTTTATTTCTATCGTGTTAATTGAATATTAGAAGTCCAAAAAAAGGTGCAAGGCGACTGAGAAGAAGCAAAAGTGATATATTTCAGAGTTAGTCACACTATTCACACATAGGATGATCACTCTCTCAAGATTAGGCCTACTGTGCATGACTTAATCTTAATTTGTAGACGGAATGACGCCACTAATAACCATTTTTCTTTAGATAGTCACTGAGAGGAGTCACGAGGAGTGCGACCGTTATGACATAAGCAGATGGACATGCAAGCTACATCAGTTGACGTAATGTCAATTCACATCGAGTATAATGGGAATGCCGTCACATCATCGACCAGAACAAAACAAACATATTGTAAAGAATTGGAATCCATAAACAGACATGCAGGAGAGTCATGAGAAAATTTATATAGAGTCAAATAAAAGAACACCAGGTGAAATGCCACATTCAACTACGCGTAATTCACGCGTAAACTATACGCGTAGGCAAGCATGCCGGCACGTAAAAGGGGCAGCATGGGCAAGGATAAAAAAAAGGCATTTTGCATATGCACACCTACATGTATATACAAGAAATTGGACTATTTTATACGCCTTTATTTATTTAAATTATATGACCATAGACCAGGAAGCACTTACTAGTTTCCCTGCCGCGCGAATCGCGCGGATTTCCATACTAGGCGTAGTGTAGAACGTTGTGGATCGAGCTTAATTTCATTACATCGGAGCATGATAATCATCGCTTTGCAATAACAATTAGCTGCGGTAGGAATAGTTCCGTAGTCCATAGTATTGCATGTTCGCATCGGTATCGGCACCTTTATTTGTATCTAAAGTACGGGAACTTTTATTTGAAAATTTTGACTTTATATGTGATTTTTGAATTACTTTTCTTCTGCTTAAATGAATACGGAGTTCAAATGATCTTATATAGAGGTTTCTTTTAACAAATGCATAAATATAATGCCATAATTTAACAATATTATAAGTAGGTTCTATTCCGATGAAATAACGTGTGAAAATATGAGGCTTATAGAATAAGGAGAAGTTAAAAATATGACCATGTGATATAACCGAAATCGAATCATATATTGTAGGTTCTATATACACTTTTACGTGCAGTGACTTAAACTTGATATTCTTAATGTGTACTTAACTGTAAGGTTATTATTATTCACGACACCGGTATCCAGCTTTGATACGGAAAATATTCAAAAATAAAATATTTGATCAAATCATTATGATCTATTTATGTACAAAATATCAAACAATATAATCTAACCTCTGTGATAACTCTAATGATATAAACAAGAAAAACAAGAGCCAGATCAGAAATGTCCAAAGTATGAGAGTCTCTTTTCATTGAATTTGATTAATTCATCAGCAACGGTTGTGGATATTAACATCGTCCATGTAATCCTTATGCAATACTGCAAACAAGATATTGTTAAGGTGGTTTGGTCCAGTCTTGGCTTGGTCCATGTTTTCAGGCGTCGCATTGCGCTGAAACTTCTTTCCGCTGTCGCTGAGCTCATGGGTACTGTGCAATAATATTTCAGCAAGTCGTGGGTAATTTTGCAAGCTTTTTTCGTCATTGGCATTGCGTTAAATATATCACAAATTGTTTGATATCTTTGTAACCGTCTTTAATCTTGGTTTGATCTGTTCATTTCTCATTTTGAGGAGGACTGGCAAACCCTTTAGTTCTTCTTCAAATTCTGCTTTGCGAGATTGTTGAAGCTTCATTACTCTGGACACAATTGGAACTATTTTGTCAAATGATTCCTTCTCGAGCTTGCCATTTACAGAGTCTATCAGGGCTATTTCAATATCTTCTAACATTTTCAAATTATTTTGGAGAAATCTTCTCTGCATTGCTACCGTCGATCAAATTGATCAAATCAAAATATTTCTGGAAAAAGATTGGAACGTTGTATCCGGTGTATCAATATCAGGCAGGTCTGTCATTTCGGACAATATTTCTGGCGGTTTTCTCTTTTCCCTTCTCTCCATGATGCTATCTGTCATTTCATCCCCTAATTCTGCTTGTAGCTTTTCTGCATGACTAGCTAGTATGCTAATCTTACTAGCTTCGTCATTGCAGCACATTTCTTTGAATCGATTGCTTCGCAGGTTGATGACGAAATTCGCTTCTTGAGCACTAACATCAGATCTTTGAGTTAGATCCTGGAAATATTCTCCATTATAACAGATCACGTCGTTTATGAGCACTTAATGCTAGCGATTCAAAAAAAGTGTCCCTCAGTTGATTCACTAATTCCTTTCGACTTTCGCCTCCCAACTGATATGGCACATACCTATTTTTACAATGTGACCCGTGCGGACTTGCCCACGCCTTGTGAAAAGTCAGCATTGTTTCTATTTGCCCATCCTCTATAAATTGCACAATGGCAAATTGCACCTGTCAAAATGCAAGACACAGTAGAATAACTTGGCCGCCGCGCAAAAAGGCAACATAGAAACACGCGCCCACCTTGTACTCGTAAAAAAGGCAACATATGTAATTTAATAACTTATGGGCCGAGACCATGTAAAAAGGCAAAATAGATCAATTTGCTCACCCCTACAAAACGGCGAATCATGTTGATCAACTTGGCCCCACTCTGTCTCAACTCAAAAGGCGACACATATTAACTTATCCATCCTGTCTAAAGGAAGCACCCTAACTGAAGTCACTTACAGCGTATTTGAAAAAGGGCAATATACTAGCGTATTATAGGTAATTAAACAAATTTGCCCATCCCGTGAAAAGGCAATTTGCCCCTCCTGTAAAAAGGCAGCATTGCCCACCCTGCCCACCCTGTGAAAAGGGCAGCATGGGCTTTGCCCACCCTGCCCACCCCGTGACGGCATGCTTGCGCGTAGGCTAATTACACATGACCCTTTTGTGTGACATTGCTGCAACATCTGTCGGCAGTCCTGTTACATAGGCTTGGCGTCTCATGAGTCTGTAAGCATCAGGGGCTAAACAATGTCATAGGACCTAAATTTCATGCTCAGGGCAGACAGAACATGCTTCGAGGTTCATCCGTGTCTCAAGCGGCAACGCGGACAAACGTAGACGACGCGCAAACTATAAACATTCGCCCGTGTTTTGACAGCATCAGATCACGTGATTGTTGACTCTTAGTGCACCGCGTATGTACGCGCGAAGAAGTAGGGCCAACAAACTGCCCTTAACCACGGATCTTTGGGGTGCTCCGTAATTACGCGTGGCAATGTCACCTCGTTGAAAGGTCAATTTACAAACATAGCATCTAATAAAAACCAGGAAATTGAAATATAGCCTATGAAATACACAAAAAGAGATAGCAACATAGATTAGCCTGTATAGGAGGTAGAGTGTCGACCCAAGAAAATGTCAGCATACAGTGAAACATCTTTAAAATTCAGTTTTTTGCGGAATATACTCAAGAAAATACTCCTATAAATATGCCTGAGCATTAAAGTACGGAAAGGTACTTCCATCGAAGCTATATTGAACATCTCCAATGTTTCATGACACGGAGGATTTGTAAAATACGATTCTCTCTTCTGTGTTGCTATCATGATCAGTCAAAACCGTGGTAATTTCTTCAAAACTGCAAAAAATTTACATCACCTTATGTAGCCTAATGGGTCTCAACTCGAGTTCAAATCGAAACTGCACACATTGGAGATTTTAATTAATACTGAGTTGCTACTCTGACTAATACTTACTCTTATGATTAGTCATGGCATGGAAAGGGAATGTTTTATATTCGTGTACATAAGGTAAGGAGGCTGGACGGTTGGTATGATATCATACAAAGGACACTGAGGACCGAGCTAGTATTTTTGGATTTTCGAAGACAATTTCAATTTATTACGCCATGAAGTTCTTTTAAACTTGGTATTTCTCTTTTGCTACGATGATGCCCAATCGAAGTATAAAATGCTCTTTTACATTCATGTCCTAACGTCAC
>CAJQUW010008718.1:0-23643 GCA_907163375.1 Prostheceraeus crozeri
CCCTTGAACGTAAAACTTAATACAATCTTTTTTCATTTTCAGGCAATCTACTCCATCTGCATGCTCACTAGTAGGACATTAAATGGCGGGTAAAACTATCGGACAAGGTTCGCTACGGTCAGATCATCTACAACTGAGGCCAGTGGAAGAAACATCCAAGGTACATAATCCTACACCGCTCCAGCGTAAATTTAAACAAGCCTTGCGTTATGATGATCATAGCGTAGTACTCCAAACGGGAATGCTCCCTTCCACGGATGTCAAGATAATGCACAATCATATGGGACTACATACTGAATCCCGTGAGTCCGTACATTCGCCACCATACTTGATATTAATTGAGGAGTACGTGACATTAAATATGGACATTCCATACTCCTCTTGCTCAAGAGTGGAAGGCGAGAGATGACAAGGATACTCCTATAGAAAGATTTGGGATGGTAATCACATTTGCCTACCGGTATCACATTGGTTACTTACTATAAGAAGGAGGGAGATCATTCAATACCCATCAGATGTGATGAGCTCGGAGAAGGTACTTGGGATATCCTTTTCAAAGTGAATGGGCTATATTATGGTCGACACAAGGATAATAAAAGAGCCTCTCTCTCCATGCATATGGAATCCATCCTATATATTCCGAAACCACCCAACGTGGACGACATAATTGATCAAATCCTTAACAGCAGTGGTACGAAGCGCAAGTCGGAGAAGAATGCTACATCAAAACGCAAATCAAAGAAGGAGAATTGCTAGTCCTTTCCTAACTCTACCCTATGACAATTCGCTTATGTGCTTTGAGTGTCGTAGACGTGGTCTTATTAGATACATTTTACTTCTTCGTTGCCATCATATCATTTGTGTATTTTGTCGTGAAAAGCATCGATGTAATTCTTCATTTTGTAATATGTTATAGAACGTTTCCTTAGATGTGTAAATTTCCGTTTTAGGCTTCTATCATCATTTTTATGGATTGTGAGGGTGAACCTGTACAGGAGCTCAGTGCTATTGCTATGAACAATTGGACATTATCAGATTGTTAGTGTCTATCATCAACATGCCAACTGCGATCCAATGTTGATCAATGGGCGAGAAAACACATTCATGGACTTAATCTGAAATATTTGCAAGACTATGGCTTTTCTTGTGAGAGTGCTCTTCTTATTGACTTTAAACGATGGTTAGCTGCTTTCAATGTTATACGCATCTTTTGTAATAATCCTGGTAAGGAGAGGAAAGTATTTCCCAATCTAATCATTGATGATATTTTGCTCCCGAATTGGGATAGTAGAGTGAATCAACATTATCATGAAGTCACGAAACGTTTTAAGGATTTGTGTGTTCCTATTTTGTCTGTTCGTTGTAGTAGCTACGTTCATAACCAATGCTTCTTTCCTCCTTACCTCAACACTGCCAAAGTCCTGTATGGTTATCATTGCTCGCTGTATGATAGTTACCAGCTGTATCTATTTTATCTCTTTCAAACCATTGATTTATAATGCATGCTTGTTACCATTATTCAATAAATGTTACTATGAGAAGAGTTGTTGTTTTCATGCAATGGATGGGTTTGATAAAGGGCGATCATGTCTTTCTCAAACGACTGCGGAACATTACGTTTTCATAGGCAAAGTTTAAAAGGAGCTGTTCAAGATTATGTGATAAAATTTCATAAAGATGAGACCGACATCGAAGCAGTGGTCGATGATGCTAGCACTCTATTTCTAGAGTTAATGAATACATTCTCTGATAGCATTATCATGGCGCGATTAGTTGCGAAAATTAAGTTAGTCATTTTGGAAAGGAAGAGGTGGAAAGTCGCTCTTTCCATTTTGCTTCTTATTCAATGGAAGTGGTAGATCACCCCCAAGAATTTTTTAAAAGACATATGATAAAAATTGCTGAACGTCTTAACGCATTTAACCATCATGGTAGCAGTCTAGTGATTGAAGCGATTTCAGATATTCACATTCAACTTTCCATAAAGAAAAATTGAAAATGCAGTGGTACTTGATTGTAGCACAACTGGTTTTCGAGCTATGTCTGCTCACTCTCGAAGTATATTCCTTCTGTACATGCGTCTATTATTTAGAAAAGGCTAGCAAATTCATATCTTCAAAAAGACTTGCTATAGACATCAGTAACGGTGAAACTATGTGTTGCGATGTATGTAAGCGAAAGGATGGAAATGAAAAGCGCATCTTCAAGAGATGTAAGCATGCTTTTGTCAACGCTGTTTCATACGTAATTGCATTCAACTTTGCCAATGTAACCACTGTGACATTGCTCATTTCGAGTGTCACTTATGTCGCAATAGTTAGTACCTATGCAAATGTGGTAAAGATAGGTTTTAGCAAAGACTAACACGGAAAATGGCGAAACGTAAAATGACGAAACGTAAAAGTCAAAAGTTTTCTTCAGCCATTCAAGCTCTCCGACGAATGAAAGCAAATCAGCGATACAATGCTATACGACATGCTAACGATAAATTCATTTGTGAAATTATTTCTCATGTGAGGAAGTTGAGGACGAAGAAATTAGCGCCAAAACAACGAAAGTTACTTAAGCGATATGCTACGAAATTGCGTTTCATCTCCAATCCTAAAGTCGCCCTTCAAAGAAAGAGGAAAACTCTAACACAAAAGGGCGGTTTCCTTTCAGCAATACTTCCAATGATAGCTCCTGCCGTGGGCAACCTATTGGGAAATATCTTTGGCTCTAAGCGTTAATTATGCAAATGTTGAGTCTCAAAGTAATAAAATGGATTTCAGACTTCAATGTGATAAAGTTCTGACTGTATCAGGTCCATCTCATGCAGGTAAAACTGTTTTCACGCTGAATTTATTGGATAAAAGAAGGGAGTTGTTTAAGGAACCTATCAATCGAGTGATTTGGTGTTATGGTATTTATCAACCGTCGCTGTTTCAGGAATTGCAAAGTCGCAACTTTATTCGACATGAAGGAATTATTCCAGTGGATAAACTTCAGTCTAATGATGTTGTTGTATTGGATGATTTATTAAAAGAAAGTAAGAATTCAAAAGATGTTACAGATATGTTCACTCGCGCAGCACACCATAAAAGGTGTTTTATCATCTATATTACACAAAATTTGTTTCCTGATGGAAAAGAAGCTCGTACACGAAACCTGAATACACACTATTATGCTATTTTCAAGAATCCGCGAGATAAAAGTCAATTTGAAATTTTAGCGCGACAAGTTGCACCCAGAGGATCAAAAGCCTTAATTGAAATTTTTCAAGCAGCTACTGAAAAACCATACGGTTACTTATTCATTGACTTTACGCAAGAGTGTCCGGAAGAATTTAGATTTCGAAGTGATATTTTGAAAACTCCCATGATTATCTACAAACTATGAGTTCTTATTCTCGCATGATTGTTATTCCTCAGGATGAATATGTACAATTGACTGCCATGCAGCAAGTAAAGCAACCTCTTGCAAATCAAATGTATAGGAAAGAAATAGATTATCAGCAAAATGTTCACATCAAAGATCCACATCGTGCTGTATTATTACAATCGGAAACTGTTGAGCAATTGAAAAACTTGAAGAATAAGATGCGTGACTCTGTATCGACTGCTACACCTTTAGCATCTCGCGCACATGCCATATCTCTTTTCAACAGTATTGAACCCCATCTCAATGTAAATGATAGAGGAGAAATCATTACAGATGAAAATAAAGTGATTGATGCTTCACGTTATGAAGACTTGATTCAGTATGCGACACGTAGAAAGCGCCGTCAGGGCTATGTTCCACCTGGTTGGTCATACTTTCTTAAACTATTGAAAAAGCATAATGTGCCAAAATTTGCTTTAAATAATGAGACATTGAAAGAACTTGATTCAACAGTGGCTACTACTCCAATGCTTCAGGCGATGAAAATGCCAACAAATTGGTTTAAGACGTCACCTGCTACATCCCCTCCCACACTCACTAAGCAAACAAGGGGAAGAACTCGACGTAGATCTGTATCGCCACTAAAACTGGTAAAAGGAAAACGTAAAACAGCTCCTCCTAGGAAATACATGTTCTCAGACTATTAATATGAAGCAGATGTGTTGCTTGCCATGTAATGAGCCGCCAGAGGTGAATGTCGTTGTCACTTGCACTTGCTGCGCCAGCTCTCATAATGAAACCCCTAAGCAATGTGAACACGATCGCAAAACCGCTAAATGCTGCAGTTGTTGTAAATGTAGAAAGGCAAGAAAGAAAAAAGATGAGAAGGAGGAAAAAGAGTCAGCCGTCATCGACTGAACGTTTGAAGTCAATCTATTATGATGTAAAACATCCGGCAGGATTTGCATCTATCAAGAAATTATCAAAAGCGAGTGGTCTTCCACAATCACAAGTGAAACGATGGTTAAAGGGTCAGGCTACCTATACACTCCACAAACAAGCGAAAAAGAAGTACCGCACCCGCCATTATATTGTTCATGACATCGATGAACAGTGGCAAGCAGATTTGTGCGATGTTGCCTCCATTTCAAAACATAACTCGGGCAATAATTTTATTTTAACCGTCATTGATATTTTCTCGCGTTATGCGTGGGCTCAACCTTTAAAAACTAAAGAAGGGAAAGGAGTAGCAAAAGCATTCCAAACAATTTTTCGAGAAGGTCGCATTCCAAAAAGAATTCAGAGTGATCAAGGAAAAGAGTTTGAAAATCAGCATGTGACAAGATTATTTGAGAGGCATGACATTGAGTTGTTTAGTGTAAAGAGCGCTTATAAAGCTGCACTCGTTGAACGTTTTAATCGCACATTAAAAATCGTTTGTGGCGACATTTTACTGCCAACTTGACACAAAATTGGACAAAGGTTCTACAAGATACACTCCATGCCTACAATCACTCTATCCATCGTTCTATTGGACTCAGACCAGTAGATGTAAATGCTGACAATGTAGATAAAGTGCGCGAATCATTCCAACGTAAACGCACTCATGTGAAAAGTGATGTGAAAATTGGCGATAAAGTTCGTATCTCAAAAGTGAAAAGTGTTTTTGCTAAAGGGTACCTCCCGAATTGGACAGAGGAGGTATTTACAGTATCAAGGATTAATCAAAAAGACTCTCCGACCACCTACAAGTTGAAAGATTACGATAATGAAGAAATTGAGGGTAGCTTTTACCGCGATGAGATTGAGGTAGTCACTGAAAGTGAAACATATTTGGTAGAGAAAATCATTCGATGTAAAAAACGGCAAGGTGAAGAATGGTGTCTTGTTAAATGGACTGGTTATCCTTCAAGTATGAACTCTTGGATGCGTCGTGCCGACATCTTTCATCTAAGTGATCGACAGTGATTCATGCAAAGTTGTAACTAACAATGTTTAGGGTTTGAGCTATGAATCCAACTGCCTCATTTTATTCACGACCCTCCTACGTAAGTGGTGGAGGACAAATTTACATCGGTGCTCGCCGCCAACGTGGAGGTAGCATACTTGGTGCACTGAAATCTGTTGTAGCACCTCTCATATCCAATGTCGGTAGATCTTTAAAACGAAATGTTTTAAGTAATGCCGTTGGCTTTGCTGGTGATGTTGCTAGTGATCTTTCCAGAGGTAGAAGTTTTAAGAGCAGTTTGTTGAATCGTGGGAAGGAACGCGGTTTAAAAACATTGAAGCAGACCATTGCTGGTGTTACTCAAGGAAAGAAATCACCTAAACGAATGAGAAAAGGAAGGAGGAAACATCGCGGAGCTGGTAAGGTGCGATCTTCAGTCAAAAGGCATTCACGCAAACGTCGCAGAGGCTCTAATCATTCATCAGGCGCTAAACGACGACGCTGCTATAACTTCTAATCATGGAGTGTAAAACTTCCGGTTTTTGTTTGTTCGATCAACAAGCCATACAGACAGATATTCTTAGTTCAAGTATTGTAGATTATCATCCTCGAACAGCTGAGAATGCTGGCCCCATTGAATTTGTTATTCCTGGTGGTAGTGATGACTACATAGATTTGAGTTATGCGATGCTTGATTTGAGGTTTAGAATTCAGCAAGCAGATGGAACTGCTATTGACGATGCACATAAAGTTGGACTGAACAATTTACCATTGACTACATTACTTCGCGATGTTTCTCTAACGATTGGAGAGCAGCAGGTGGAAGGTGGTCAAAGCGATTATCCCTATAAATCATATTTCAATCATGTATCACAGTTTCATCCAGCAGCACAAAAAAGTCATATGGAAGCCATGGGATGGTACAGAGATGAAGCAGGAAAATTTGATGTTGAAACAAACAGTGGCTTTGTAAAGCGATCTGCTATGATTAAAGATAGTAGAGTATGTCAGCTATATGGTCCGCTGAATTTAGACTTCTTTAGACAGTCAAAGTTTTTACTCTGTAATACCAGCATGCGACTCAAGCTGACATTGAATAAGCCTGAATTTGCGCTGAATGCATTTGCTAAAGTTGACAATTTTAGAATTCATGTGGAAGATATTGCACTTTACATTCGTCGAGTAGTACCGAATCCAAGTGTCATTAGAGGGCATGCTGAAGGTCTTAACCGCCAAAATGCCATTTACCCCGTTCAGCATACAAAGCTTCTCACCTTTACAATTCCGAAAGATCAAAAGAGTTTCATGAAAGATGGCCTCTTTCCATCGGAAGCACCGAAGCTCCTCATGGTGGCAATGGTTGAAAATGATGCATTTAATGGTAATATAAAGAAGAATCCTTTCAATTTTAAACACAATCAGTTAAGTGAAATTGCTTTACGTGTTAATGGTGTGAGTCATCCTGGCCCACCCTACAAACCAGATTTTGCTTCGGATCAATTTATGCGCAGTTATGTTGATTTTATGGATGTCTTTGGCTTTTACAATACGGATGATACCAACGGACTGACTATGAAAGAATTTAAGAGTGGATATACTATTTATGCATTTGATTTGACTGCTGACAGCGATATTAGTGCACCCTATCGTCAAGCGAACGTGCCTCATAATATTCGTTTGGATTTGACGTTCAAAAGAACACTACCTGAGACGATCAATGTATTAATTTATGCAGTCTTCGATTCAAATATTGAAATTACAAAGTATCGTGACGTGATTCTTCAGTATAATCGTTAATGAGTTGGTTGACTGCTGACGATATTAAGACTAAAGTGCAGCGTAATGCAGACGAAGCGACGTTGAAAGCTTTCGATAATGTCTATTCACTCGATACCTTACCACCTGCAGTAAATCACTATCCCATCTTTATTGTGCTAAACACTCATTCACAGAATTTAGGCGGTGAGCATTGGAAAGCGATCTTTATTGGAGAAGACCGACGTGGTGAACTATTTGACTCTCTTGCTCAACCTCCAAATATACCAACACAGCAGTGGTTGAGAAAACATACGCGTCAATATCAGCGAAATGAACGCATACTACAACATCCACTTTCATCAACGTGTGGTGCTTTTGTACTGTACTTCATCTTAAAACGTTTACATGTATCTCGATTTGCATCTGTTATTCAAAACTTTTCATGTAATCCATCCTCTAATGAAAAAATGATTTGTAAGTTCTATCATGATTTGAAATAAAAACATCATGTTGGAAAAAATTGTTTTTTATTTTACAATCCGCTGGGTACGTACATACTCAATGAGATAGTCTAGGATCATATTTGCTTGTTCATGAGATTTTAGTCCAGTAATGATCACTTTACTATTATGAAAGATTGCCACATGCACAGGCAACCAACAACTAATGAGAGCTGCAGGAAAAAGTTCGGGTTCATAACACAAACTGTAACTGCTGGTACGAATCTTCAAAAATGATAGACTGTCACTCAATTGAGTAGAGATCACCATATTGTCCACAGTCAGATTCGACATCACACACCTCTCCCTCTTCCATATCCGACGTAGTAGTCTCTGTAGCTCTAAGCGCATTGACTGCGCCGATGAATGAGAAAGGGCGCCGAGAATCTGTACAGTCCCATTTGGGAAGAGTTGAAGATTCCGTGAATTGTTCATCTTCACCACTAACATTTGAGGACGGCCCGGGTAATACTTGCTGTTTGGAAGCTGTTGGCGTAATGTTGTGAGATCGATTTTGGTGTAGAGTCTGAAGCGACGGAGAATGTTGACGATGGTGTAGCGATGGCGCTTCATGATGAAAGAATGAGTAAATTGAGCGATGTACCTTCCTTTTATACTTTTCCCAACTACCTTGATGAAATGTGAAGTTAGTATGAAGTTGGGAATGATAGAGTTGAATTCGCCGATTGTTGACGCGCAGCCAGATGCGATTTCCAATACGTGAATGTCTTTTCATATAGAAGTATTTCAAGTCCTTCATGATATGATGTAGAGATTGAAAATGACGATAAGATAAAACAAACTCTCTTCTCACATTTCCAGTTGAATCTTTGAAATAGACGTTTCGATCATGATCCGTTTCAATACGTTGTAGGGAATCTAATTTCCAACTCATGGTGCGTGGTAATCATATCTGATTAAGATTTGCATAGTAGGGCGATGAACTCACGACGAATAAATGTCATGATGGAGCGATGTATGTATCTTCTATACTTCTCCCAATTGTATTTGCGAAATGAGAAACAGTTTGCGGAATGAGAATGGTAGATTTGAATTTCATTTCTGTAATGTTGAAGCCAAACTTGATCACCCAAGGAGATGAATCTTAATGTTTCAAAATATTCCAAATCCCTCATGATATCATTGAGGTTGACAAATTGTCGCCATGTTAATGTAATTCCTCTTGATGTATGACCATGAGAATTTTTGAAATGTACGTTTCCATCACGATCAACTCTGATATATTGTAGAGAGTCCAAAATCCAAGTCTTCATGATGTTATGCAAAGTTGCAGATTAGCAATATAAAAATGTCGTTTTATCATATTTTGCTTAGCAATGCGGCTACAAAGAGATTTACTAGCAATCGAGCCGCACTCTTTTCTACTCCCATTGATCATGCACAACAGCTAAATGGGAATTGGGAAGTGGGTGTCACTCAACTTGTTTATAGCAACTGTGTCTATACTTTTGATCATGAGGTGATGACTATTAATATGAGGCGTACAGCTGCTTATCAATGTGAAAAGGGGTGCCGAGTATACATTCCACAGTGGCCAAAGAAAGATCTCTTATCATGTAAAAAGTTTATATATGATTTCTTGAATAAAGCGTGTAAACATATTGTCCAATTTACTCCGCACAATGATGATTATAATTATGTACATCATGTAGTTGAGAAAGATTGGATTGTTGGTTTAAGTCCAAGTTTAAGAAATGATTTAGGCTACCTCGCTAGCGCCTTAACAAGCTATGATAATTTTAACGTTAATTACCACATAAGTGGTCATAAACAGTTAATATATCGAGAGGAAGCTTATTATGTAGATCTTATTCCAAGAAATGAGAAGACGTTGGTGAAGAAGATTGTGATTAAGCCAAGAAAGACAAACATGACTCCTGAAACATTATTGAAGAAATTTAATTATCTCCTTCGAGTTGATGACAAACAAGTGGCAACATTGACTTATATTAAATCATCTAATCATATTGCAATAAGCAAATTAAATGATGATGATCTAGTATTAGTTTGTTCAAAAGATTTTCATCAGTTCTTGCGACATCATTCTGCAGCTGTTCATGGAAAATCTGATATGCAACATTTACCATGTGAAAGGTCAAATCAATTTGATACAGAATGGACCGTATCTTTATACAGAAAGTGTGTAGAGCCTTTCGGTGGTATCTTACATGAAACAAGAGTGTTGATGCCTCGCATCATTACTTCAGTTAAATTGGTTGTAGATTATTTAAATGAAGTGATTAATGACCAACATATTTCATTTTCTGAAAAAGAAGGTACTTTGTCTCTCACTATAAGTGGAAAAGGTATTGAACTAATTATGGATAAAACTCTAATGGACATTTTGGGTTTTGACCAAAATATCTTTAAAAGTGGTACTGTAACCAAAGCTAGCGCAGACATGTCGCTATCGCGTCGTATTAACTATTTTCAGATATATTCCAATATTGGTGAAGATGTACGTGTGGGAGATGTTGAAGCTCCATTGCTAGCAATGATACCATACCAGCCAAAGAGCTGCAGTATTTTATCTGAGCATACTTTCAAGAAAGTGCATTATACAAAGCTGAAATCAAACTACATCCCACAAATTGATATTGCCATTTATGACGATGCTGGTGCGTTAATTCCTTTTCATAAAGATGCTGTGACAAGTATCACACTCCATTTCCGAATGAAGAGTTAATGCAAACGTATGCTAATATATTTTTCCAATGTGAATAATATGGAAAGTGAAAATAAGGACTCGTTTCTAATCTACTTGCCCAGTAATGCTTCTATGAATAAATTTCCCCAAAAATAAACCATCAGACTATCGAGTAGAATTAAATCGGCCACTGCATTTAGAAGGTGAATGGGAGGTTGGCGTTTCTAGTATTTGCTATGATAGCAATATTCAGAATGTGAATGATTTGGAAGAAATGATATTGACTCCTCGCACCCATGATGGAATAACGATGAATAATGCATTCCAGTTCCCATACAATTTAACATCAGATGGAAAGTGGAACTATGAATGGATTCAGATAAAATCAGATTCTTATGAGCCATTTGGGAATGAGAAAATTATTAAGGCATTCAACAGTGGTAATACTTCCATCATGAAGAATAAAAATCAGAAAGCTTATGAGTTTACTATCTATCATTGGAGTGGGAGACAGTTCCTCCGCTTTCATTCTTTTACTAAAGGTCTTACGCTGAGGTTGGATAGTGAATTCTATCCGCATCTCGGTTTTGGTCATGGACTACATCTAACGTCAATTGCTACTGCAAATGTTAGAAAAGTTTATTCAAATCGAATCAACAAATTTCATTATAGATTTAAAATATTTGATGAAGATGTTGTAGAATGCGAAGAACGCATCATTTTGAAAAAGCGTGGTGTTCAACCTTTATCACTTATTGAGTTAGTAAAACGATGGAATGAGACTGTGGGTAAGAAGTATGGAGAGAAAATTATGGCGGACAAAAATAAGTTGGTTATTCAGAAATATAATGACAAACTTACAGTTTATTTCTCTCCAACCTTGCGTCATTTTGTAAGACATTATACACCTATTATTGGAAGCGGTGTGGTGTATGCTTCTCATGAATATCACACTAAAGCTGATTCAGTTAATGATGAATGGTGGGTGGACATCTATGGCGATCGCATCAAGAAAATTTACCAGTCTTATGAAGAATCTAAAGTTGCTATCAATATAATGCCGCGTCTATATCATACAGTTGAAAGCTTCATTCATGTAGTAAATCCTTATATACAACAGAAGTTGAAGCATGTGATGAAAAGTAAATATGATGTAAAGACACACCACATTTCGTTTTCAATTGAAAATCAACGCGTTGTTCTGAAACTGGGTGATGACATTCAATGTCAATTGAGTAAAAATTTGAAAAAACTCTTTGGTTTTTCAATGCTACAAACTGTGTTTGCTGCTGCGCATACGATTGGTATAGAAACACCAATGACACTTGATAAACATGAACAGCACCTTTACATTCAAAGTGATTTGATTCTACCTATTTCTGTTGGCGAGAAAAAAGAATACATTTTACGTGATTTCATTCATGATAAAGACGCTTCATATGGAATAGTCGAGAAGATGTTTGAATCTATTTTCTATCATCCCGTCGTCAAACAAACTATACCCTCTATTGCTATCAAAATTACCAATGGTTTACAAGAGTGTATCCATGTGAAAGATACTAAATCCCTCGTAACTTTAGTGTTTCGGAAAACAAAGTGAAGTCATTGTGATATGTTTATTGAAATAAAAATATGTATATGAAAAAGTCTTTTCACAGATATAGGGGGAATGGGCTGACTGTAGGCATATATTCACAAGGAAGAAACGATCTCATGCGATACATAAAACAACCATGTATATCTACAAAAAGCAACATCAAAATACTGAGTTAAAGTTGATTATGTCAATACATCTCCTGAATGTGGTAGCGTGAGTTTTATTCTTTTGGGTGGAGGTATGTTTGTGTCAGGATGTCCATGTGGAAGAGATGTGTTATGTCCTATCCAACACCTCTTATCCTCCCATGCTGAAAGTGCTCGTTTCTTGAACGTGTACGTTTTCACAGTATGAACTTGAGATTTTAAGATTGTCATATTGACAAACGTTATAGTTTTATTTTTATAGGCCTTCTTATAGGACCGATGTTTCATTTTATGAACAATGGATTTTGATATACCTTTAGCACGCTTAATACTATCTGCACATTCTTTTAGTTTCATGGAATACATTTTAGGACGGAGGAGAATCATTTCATCTATTTCCTTTCCTGCTGTTTCATCCTTAAAACAACCAAGTTTGGCTTTATTCTGTATGGAATAGAGTGGATGAGTGGGATTGTAGTTAGATGTATCGAAATATTTTTCTAATGACTTACCTACTTCATTAAAATTTAAATCTTTTTGAGTGGTAATTCCTAAAAAGAAACTATCTGTATCACCACCCAGCAAGCGAACCTCTTTTACGAGAGGGCATGGTTTTAATATTTTGTAGAAGAGTTGATACATTTCAAGCTTGGAATAATCTAAAACGGCTTGCCCAATATAGATGGGTTTGCACAACTCAACTTCTGATTTAATCATTTTAACACCTACAAGATCCTCATCGATGATGTCTCTATCAATGAAAAGAGGTGATGAGGTCAATTTGTGATATTTTTGTTCATCAACGACTAGTTTGTAATTCATACGTTTTCTAACATCCTCCATGGTCTTTCCGAATAGACTATTATTCTTATATTTATAAAAATCCTTTTCAAAATTATTTTGGGCGAGTGCACGTTTTTGACTGTTACTATCTATGTAGGGTTTGAGGAAGGCTTTCTGTCTAAATTTGATAA
Source organism: Prostheceraeus crozeri (assembly GCA_907163375.1). Classification (NCBI taxonomy): domain Eukaryota; kingdom Metazoa; phylum Platyhelminthes; order Polycladida; family Euryleptidae; genus Prostheceraeus; species Prostheceraeus crozeri. The sequence goes on from CAJQUW010008718.1 coordinate 12,952, forward strand.
TGCGGTGAACTGACTTTAGAAGCATGCCCATTTCTAAATAGAATTTTAATATGCAGAAGTGTACGAGATAATTTTTCTTATCATATTGGGTGAGTAAAAGTTTGCGGCATGGTTTGTACCTTGGCTGTCCACACTCTGTTAAGTTATTATGAAATTGTGACATGAATGGTGAAAACATATCTTCAGTCACTTCGCCAGATTCAGGTGCGAGTGGGAAATCAGCAGTTTTATTTTTAATACTATTTGGATAAATCAAATCCACTTCAAAATAATATCCCCAATCACCTTCATCTGGAATATTCAGTATGTTTGAAGGGTTGGAGTAATACTCAAGCTCATTTTGATTTAACCAACTAAACTCGGAATGAGGTAGTGGTTTAGACAGTGAACTGCCATATAAATTATTTTGGTCATAGTACTTTAGGTGGATATGATCATCACCTACTGTTTCAGATTTTATATGATGTTTATTTACAAATGTGAGACCACCGCGTATTCCGCGCTCAAATATATTATACATCTCCGGGTCTTGTAAGAGATGAATGGTCTCACCAGTCATTTTAAAGGCTGATTTAAAGGACATGGCTGGTAGACTGACAAAGTGGATAGGATCTAATTTGTCTTCTTCTAATGCCACTCGTCGAAACTCCTGAAAGACATCAGCCAGCAAAATGACATCTAATTCTAAGTAAGCGATCATATAATCGCCAAACGTTTTACAATTAAATTTTAACCATGCCTCTTGAGCATGTTCATAGTCCTCTACTGGACAATCTTCACCCGTCAAATCGTTTTTGAATTTGTCAATGGAAGGAAGGGTTGTTTCATTTAGTTTAGACATTGAGCTAAAATACGCATAAGGAAAGACTCCTTTGCGAGTGATTATTTCATCCGTTAAGTTTGGATAGTGTTTCTTCAAAGTTTGACTATGGGGAAGAAACTTGAGATTACGAACGAGAGAAGCTAGTGACGCTGACATGAATTGAAATGAATCTAAAAATTTTATTTCGAAGAAGACTGTCTTATTTTCTTTAGTTTTATCTACTGGTACTTTTGCTGTCATTGCCATGAATTTTTCTCTCGTTTGTGCTATTACATTAAACTGCCACGATTTCATCTGGCTCAACCCTCCTTTTATGAGCATATGACTGTCATAGCCCTTAAAGTTATGAAAAATGACGGGTAGTACACGACGTCTCAACCTAAGTGAAAAGTTACATTTGGAGCAGAGTGCGTTTCTAAATTTACCAGTGATGTGATCATGATCACGCACTTTCTTAATTTTATCGTCATCAAACGTTTTATGACATTTAGGACAGGATGTGCAACTTTCAAATTTTTGTTTGTCTTCATCTGACATATGTAGTGACTTACGCTGCAATTGGGAATCATATGATTGTTGAAATTTTGCAGCTTTATCGAGAAATTCTAGAAATTTTGAAATGCAATCTTCACCTTGCCAAGTATGCATTTTGTTTTGTCTATTCCTAAAGTGGTCATGCCATACTTCATAGCAGGATATGGCTGCTGGCTTGTGGATGATATCATCAATGTAGCATTCTATGTCTGCGTAAATGACACGCAGGGGACTTAATTCGTCACCATTATCCCTATGTGAAAATATTTTATCTTTGGGCATGCGTTCCATTTGTAATTTACCTCGCTTGCACCATTCATAGTGAGTTTCAAATTTATCTTTACTCCAAAATGAGCGGATGCAGCGGTCGCATACAAAATGTTCACCTCTTTTAGAGTGCCCCAAGTGAGTGTACAAGCGAGAGATTTTGGGAATACCACAGTAGTGCCATTCCTCGCTATCATCTTGTTTTACTAATAAGAGGTTGACTACACGTTCATAACAAGTTGAACGTGAATTATAGCGGGCACCCTTCAACCCCTTCTCCCACACGTGAACGACAATTTTAATCTTATTATGTTTTTCGAACGTTTCTACATCTTTGATTTTCATGTTGTTACTATCACAACCTTCAAAGTCTAGTTCATCCTCCCACTGTCTATAGCTATAGGTGCGATCTCGATGCGCGTTGATATCATTATAGTGAAGGATGGATAGGACTGCATATTTGAAACACTGTGATTTACAATCAACATTGATGACAGCTTTCTTATTATACAACGTTTTTGGAAGTTTAAATGTGCCTCGAGCTGCATGACTTTCTAATAGGGAAATTTTGAATATGGCTGAGTCCACACCATCAAAAATGAGAGCGCTGTCGCGTTGATTGAATTTATCTACATTTGATTTTAAACATTGAATGTGAAAATTTAGCCAAGACTCGCAGTCTACAACTTCGGTTGCGGAAGAGGAAGGAATATGAAACTGTATTCTCTCCGTCACTTGACCCGTTTGAAAATCTATTTTAATATATTTTAGTTTAAGGTAGATGAGCGCCTTCATTCTAAAATTGTCTAAATTATTGAAGAGCGCTTCGATAATGTTAGAATTTTGAAGGAGCCACTCAGGAAAATCTACAATTTGAGTATTGGACTCCATGCAGTAGTCGCGTACTAAATTATTATGTGAAACATTAATGAGGGAGATGGTAGAGGTACCGTTGGTGTAGTGATCATTTGCATGCGTGTGTTGAAGTCTGTGCGAAGATCGCTGAAAGTGACTATCAAAAGAAAGAGGGCACAAATCGCAAGGAAAGGAGATGTCATCGTCAGAATCAACTTCACCTCCGGAGATTGACGCCGCTTTGCGTTGACACACACGTTGTTTGATGTGTCGAAGGAGACTGTGCTTCCTTGTAAACATATGTCCGCAGTCGGCACATTCCCACTCGTTGCCTTGCCGCGAGAGTCCTGAGCTGGAACTCACATCACCTGAAAGAGAAATCATTCTTTCATCTCTGTTCAAGCCTCAGTGTAGTGTTACAACCTACCTTGACTCAATAACTCTAAACTTTCCTCGAGAAGAGAGGGCGTTGGTGATGAAGTTGATGTCTGAAATTGAGGAAGATGCTATTAGTCACACGTTTGAGGGAGATGAGAGGAAATTTTCAACTTACCATTTCAACGAAATCAAGTTTAAGGTTGATACTTCTACAAGATAGAGACTTCACTCAAATAATAGTCAAAGAGAGAGATCGTGCGTTCGTCACTTGTATGATTCACAGATTAAATGAAATGACCTGAATGTCACTTTGCTTATATACTTTCATCCTCTTCATTCATTGGATGTTCATTCTGATTGGCTGCTTGTGTATACTTAAGAATTAGAAAAATGTTAAAGTTATCATTATTCAAAGTCAGCATTTCAAAGACAACATGACAAGTCCTCCAACAACACCAAATACCGCATTGGAGTTCTCCTCTCCATATACATCAGCAAAGGTGCTCGTTACAGCAAATGCACCAAGAAAGGCGAAGGTGGAGAAGACATACAATCTCGACAATATACGAAAGTTATCATTATCGGAGGAGGATGAAGAGGAGTTGCCCGACCTAACAGGCATACGGTGGAAATATTTACAATATGATGCCGAAGGGGTGATGGAGATGACCAGCAAGTCGCACTTGCATCAAATATGGGAGTGGTACACCCCTAACTCCCAACCGCGAACCGTGGCGGAGTGGGCGTACATTGAGAAAGTGAGGGACGCTGCAGAAGAACGTTTAAAGCAGCTCAACTGTTTTTGTAATCTATGTGAAGCCAGACTCTGGGACGATATTGACGATGAAGACCTTTTGAAATACATGCCATAATAAATGTTTATTTCGTATTATCTTTGCTTTCATACTGACTTACTTGAATGGGGTTTTAGTGAATAATTTAACCATGTATACTTTTTCATTTGGAAATAGTAGCACGCTTAGTCTAACTTGTAAATCTTATAACATTTCATATGGACGATGATGGTAGATGAAATAGTGTCAAATAAATTAAGATAGCTTACACTTCTGATACAGGGATAGCAATCGACTGCGATCCATGTGTAAAGAGCTTGTTAGACTACGGATGGGCTTAAGTGGATGATTTAACCATGTATACTTTTTCATTTGGAAATAGTAGCACGCTTAGTCTAACTTGTAAATCTAAAAACATTTCATATGGACGATGATGGTAGATAAAATAGTGTCAAATAAATTAAGATAGCTTACACTTCTGATACAGGGATAGCAATCGACTGCGATCCATGTGTAAAGAGCTTGTTAGACTACGGAAGAGAGAAGTGTGTTATGTTGCGTGTGGCGCGTGAGTGTCCTCCCATTTCATTCCATTCATCAATTCGTCTCATTGATAGAGACAGGTAGAACTCATGGTTCTCATAACGTATGCAATGGAAAGTTTTAGGCAACCTTCGACAGTTGGCTAAATGTCGCCCTGACGCGAATGCATGCTACGTTGAGACAGAGGCAATCACTTGCAAACATGACGCAGAGAGGTTTAACAAGATTGACCATTGCCGAATGTCCCTTGCGGTATACATAGCTACGGGTTTCACCGCCGCCCTTTACAGGAACGCCCGTCGAAAGGAAGTATTACACCGAACTGCATTTGCAACGTTCAAGTTGACTGATAGCAGATTCAACTTAATGATAGTATTCGCCAGTCCGAAGACTGCCCAGGGCAAACCGCGAGGAGGTTCTATCATGTCTTGCCCCATGGTGGCCCTTAAGAGAGCCGATGGTTCGTTCTCGGTGACAATTAAGTTGACTATTGGCTTGAATAGTCAATAGGTATGACAGTTAGGTTGTCATAAACCCTGTGCCGCCTAAGCCGTGGTGGTGCATCTGGCACCTTTCGGATGCGGGTGGTATTTGGAGTCCACACCTCATCCGTCCAAACGATCCTCTTGATCTTCCCCTTCTTCTCATCCTCATCCCACTCGTCGAGGATGACGAACTCGGGAATACCGTTGTCTTCATCAGTGAAGACGGGAATATTGTCGGCAGATGTCGCTTCCATCGTGACTTCAAATTGAATGAGAAGCGCTACAATCTTCTGGCTTATATAGGGTTTTCAACAATGAATTGCTCAACAGCGAATCAGAATGCTTCAGGGATAGCAATCGACTGCATAATGTTCAAGTTGACTGATAGCAGATTCAACTTAATGATAGTATTCGCCAGTCCGAAGACTGCCCAGGGCAAACCGCGAGGAGGTTCTATCATGTCTTGCCCCATGGTGGCCCTTAAGAGAGCCGATGGTTCGTTCTCGGGAGTAACGTCATCTTACACCCTACCAATTCTGCTGAGAGAGTCAAAGACTCTCTCTTTGGTAGCACTGTCGACTTCCACACTAACTGGCATGTGAGTATAGAGTGGAATGTAGCGCCATTCCGTTGGATTGGCAGCAGTTGCTGTCATCGGATTGCCAATCCGAGCAAGATTATTAAAAACTCTGTCTTGCTCCTCTAGCCTGACGAACTCCTCAAATAAATTTCGCGGCCTTAACTGCGGTCCGCGAGGAGAGCTAACTTGACTGTTCGGCGTCTGCATGATTGAAATGAAATGAAATGAGAGGCAGTGGTTTATATACCCCTCTAACGCGACGCAACGTTCAAGTTGACTGATAGCAGATTCAACTTAATGATAGTATTCGCCAGTCCGAAGACTGCCCAGGGCAAACCGCGTGGAGGTTCTATCATGTCTTGCCCCTAGGTGGCCCTTAAGAGAGCCGATGGTTCGTTCTCGGGAGTAAATTGATGGGGTGGTGAAGGCGGGCAAAGATCTGCAATGAAAATGATATGTATTAGAATAGGATATACTATCTTATTTGCTTTTCACTTACCAAGTTAGTCATCCTTAGGTAGTCTCGCGCGTTTCCGAATCGAAAATTTATGGAGATGGCCGCGCATTCGTAAGCTTGCATGGAGACACTTTTTCGTGGGATGACCGTTGTAGCAAATAATTGATTCGTCCAGATTTTTATTCACCAATACTTCGCCGGCCAAATGATTGTCCCGAATAGGGATGTGAAATTCAAACAAACGATCCTCATTCACACGTTCCCACTCATCCCTCATGCGCTCCAACTTCTCACACGCCTGCCTCTCATCACCCCGCCGAGCCACAGTCCTCTCCAACTCAACATTCCTCGCTCTCAACACACTCATCTCCTTCATCATCTCCTCAAACTTCGCCTCTGCATCTCTCATTCTTCTCTCCGCAGCACTCGCCCTCTTCTCACACGCATCATTCTTCTCTTCCAACTCTCGCGTCTTATTCTTCAAATCAGTCACACAACGCCTCATTCTAATGTTTTCATCCGCCACCTCCTTCGACTTCAAATCCTTCTTTTTCAACTCATCCAACTCCTTCACAACTTCATCCTTCACTTTCTTCAAACTCTCAAACTTATTCACTAACAACTCATGCGCCATCTGCTGCGAAACATGCTTCTTCTCTTCATCCTTCAACCACCTCGCCGACTGCACACGAATCCCACCACTCTTCACTTTTGGGGAAGATGAGCTCTTCGGGGGGTCGGTGATGACGATGTTGGACACCTCCGATGACGAAGAGCTCAACTTCCTCACACGCTTCCTCACACGCTCCCTATCTAAATCCACATCATCCTCATCATCACTCTCAAGCACTCTCTTCCGCTGCTCAATCTCACCCTCCAACGACGCAACCGCTCTCGCCAACTCATCATTCTCAACAACATTCTCAACAACATTCTCAACAACATTCTCAACAACATTCGCAACATTCGCCAACATTCGCTCCCTCTCTTCCACAATCAACTGCGTAAATCTCAAATCAGTCACTAAACCACCACTACAGTCAGCATGCACTCTGTAAAACCGCACCTCATCCTCATCACCCTTCAGCACTCTACACTTTACGCAAGCAACCCTATTCAAGACAATCATGTGGCCGGTGCCCGCCTTCTTCACATGAGCTTTGGCGTCCGCACTGCGATTAACTCGCCCACAAGAGCACATTTTGATGTGAAATTTTCGATTTTTGTCGTTGGCCATGATAGATTTTATTGTGAACTGTAAGATAATGAAATTTGTATAAGTTTGGAATCATGTAGTACAGTCATATTCCTAAAGAGTGTAGTGAGTGGCACTCGATCCCGTCGACAGCCCGAAGGCCTTGTACCGATCACTAGGGAAGTGAGAGATCTTCCCCGATACCCGCTCTTTACAGCTGAAGACATCATTGTCACTGCCCGAAGTGGTAACAGGAACGCCGAGTCAAAGGTAGTGATCAGTAGCTGGGATCTAACCCCTCAAAGCTGCCTTAGACTTAGTTAAATTTCAAATCTGATAGCAGATTTGAACTCAGGATACTTGAAAACCTTAGTCTATATGTTAAAACTTTGAAAAAAGTGAAAATTAAGAATTTTTAAAAAATTCCGCATTTTACTACTCATACTACTTTTAAAAAATTTTATCAGTAGTAAAGACACTATCAAACTCTATCATACAAACTTTGAAGTAGCAAGATAGCTTGCCTACTTCAAAAGATAGAGTCCTTTGCACCCGATATCGGGAGCTCAGAGCGACGACCGTCGCTTACCTCGTCTTTCGATGAAGTGATCAGACTTACGTTGTCGGGGGTTTATATATGCTCGGAAGAAAACTTAAAATGGCTCTATCTCCAAAAGTATTCATCGTAGCGACATGCGGTTTGTTGCAAACGATTTGTCTCATCATTCTTTACAATATGACACCTGAACCATTCTCATATGACCACGGAAGTTGGTCCGCCAGCACATGTCCATGTAACATGCCACAAGTGAAAAAATTCCTAAGTGTGAGAGCTCCAGTGTGGTGAAAATTTTGAAAAATTTAAAACTTCCGAATTTCAACCTGGGGCCGTCACCAAAACATTTTTCATCAAATTTCACTGACCTCCCCCCCCCCTCGTTCAGAGAAATTTGATGAAAAATGTTTTGGTGACGGTCCCAGGTCGAAATTCCACACTTTGGAAAATTTTCAAAATTTTACCCATACAAAGTCACTCTGACACTTAGGATTTTTTCAGGTGAGCGAGCTCCGACCTAAAATCTTGTAACCGCTCTAACTTTTGAACGAAGACAGATAGGAACAAGCCGATTCTTTCACTGAATTTGTCTCACTCTTAGCTTTCAAACGAGCTATTGCACGACAAAATCCGTCCACTAGAAGCCAAGATAGAAGCTAGCTGTCCAGGGGGGGGGGAGGTCAGTGAAATTTGATGAAAAATGTTTTGGTGGCGGTCCCAGGTCGAAATTCCACACTTTGGAAAATTTTCAAAATTTTACCCATACAAAGTCACTCTGACACTTAGGATTTTTTCAGGTGAGCGAGCTCCGACCTAAAATCTTGTAACCGCTCTAACTTTTGAACGAAGACAGATAGGAACAAGCCGATTCTTTCACTGAATTTGTCTCACTCTTAGCTTTCAAACGAGCTATTGCACGACAAAATCCGTCCACTAGAAGCCAAGATAGAAGCTAGCTGTCCAGGGGGGGGGAGGTCAGTGAAATTTGATGAAAAATTTTTTGGTGGCGGACCCAGGTCGAAATTCCACACTTTGGAAAATTTTCAAAATTTTACCCATACAAAGCCACTCTGACACTTAGGATTTTTTCAGGTGAGCGAGCTCCGACCTAAAATCTTGTAACCGCTCTAACTTGTGAACGGCTGGTCCGATTGACTCGCAACAAAAAATGTTGTCGAGCAGTTTTTTCTCCTCTTTCAAACGAGTAGCTGTAAGACAAAATCCGTCCACTAGAACCAAAGTTAGAAGATTGCTGTCGGGGGGGGGGGGTCGGTGAAATTTGATGAAAAATGTTTTGGTGACGGTCCCAGGTCGAAATTCCACACTTTGGAAAATTTTCAAAATTTTACCCATACAAAGCCACTCTGACACTTAGGATTTTTTCAGGTGAGCGAGCTCCGACCTAAAATCTTGTAACCGCTCTAACTTGTGAACGGCTGGTCCGATTGACTCGCAACAAAAAATGTTGTCGAGCAGTTTTTTCTCCTCTTTCAAACGAGTAGCTGTAAGACAAAATCCGTCCACTAGAACCAAAGTTAGAAGATTGTTGTCGGGGGGGGGGGGTCAGTGAAATTTGATGAAAAATGTTTTGGTGACGGTCCCAGGTCGAAATTCCACACTTTGGAAAATTTTCAAAATTTTACCCATACAAAGTCACTCTGACACTTAGGATTTTTCAGGTGAGCGAGCTCCGACCTAAAATCTTGTAACCGCTCTAACTTTTGAACGAAGACAGATACGAACAAGCCGATTCTTTCACTGAATTTGTCTCACTCTTAGCTTTCAAACGAGCTATCGCACGACAAAATCCGTCCACTGGAAGCAAGCTGTCCAGGGGGGGGGGGACGTCAGCCGAAAATTTTTTCTCTCCGATTTCGCTGGAAACATCCTTCCTAACCCAAAATTTCACGTAGATTCCGAATCTGGCCTCCGTTTTCTCATCCGATGCTTCGTTTGGGCGCTACACACCAAAAACATCACACACTATAGCCTCAAGACTAATCCTGGCGGTCGCCCACGTCAACCAGGCGGTCGGACCAACGCACCCGAGTCTAACACTCTGTCGTTGCAGAGGGGGGGGGGACGTCAGCGAACATGTTGTGAACGTGGACCCACCCGGCCGGCACACCACGACAGACCACAACCTCTGTCGTTCCAGAGGGGGGGGGGACTCAGACACGAAGCACCACGGCGGCCGACCACGACACTCTCCCGTGCCAGAGGGGGGGGGACGCAGCGATGGCCGCCATCTTGCGCGGTCCAGAAGTGGAGTTTTGCTTATCTGAAGTTTCCGTGATATACTTATCATGGCCTGCTTGCACGAGAGTAGTAAGCAAAACTCCACTTCTGGACCGCGCAAGATGGCGGCCATCGCTGCGTCCCCCCCCCCTCTGGCACGGGAGAGTGTCGTGGTCGGCCGCCGTGGTGCTTCGTGTCTGAGTCCCCCCCCCCTCTGGAACGACAGAGGTTGTGGTCTGTCGTGGTGTGCCGGCCGGGTGGGTCCACGTTCACAACATGTTCGCTGACGTCCCCCCCCCCTCTGCAACGACAGAGTGTTAGACTCGGGTGCGTTGGTCCGACCGCCTGGTTGACGTGGGCGACCGTCTAGGTTGACGTGGGCGACCGCCAGGATTAGTCTTGAGGCTATAGTGTGTGATGTTTTTGGTGTGTAGCGTCCAAACGAAGCATCGGATGAGAAAACGGAGGCCAGATTCGGAATCTACGTGAAATTTTGGGTTAGGAGGGATGTTTCCAGCGAAATCGGAGAGAAAAAATTTTCGGCTGACGTCCCCCCCCCTGGACAGCTTGCTTCCAGTGGACGGATTTTGTCGTGCGATAGCTCGTTTGAAAGCTAAGAGTGAGACAAATTCAGTGAAAGAATCGGCTTGTTCGTATCTGCCTTCGTTTACATGTGAGACGCCATTTAAGATTTTGGGACATTGGTGAAAAACGACAGAGTTAGAATTTGGGACGTTTTGGGCTGTAGCTTCAAAACGAACTATCGGATTGGTAAACGGATGCCAGATTTGGAATCAACTTGATGTTATTGTCCAATGAGGATCATCATCCAATGAGAATCAAGCATTTCTTTATAAATAGCGAGCCTTCCACAGTGAGAATCATTCCATCGTTGAATCACACGAGTGACGGACGCACATTCTCTCTCTCTAGTTCCCTGTTCTATTATCCAACTAAAATGGTAAGTCGCTACTTCCCTCCCTCTCC
>CAJQUW010008719.1:0-74874 GCA_907163375.1 Prostheceraeus crozeri
TCTAACAGACCATTACCTCTCTCGTATCATGGTGGCTGGACGTACCTACACTTGGTTCTAGAAATACTGAATATTCATGCGCATTATTCAGCTTCTACTGCTAAATGCTTATATAATGTACAAAAAGGAAAAAGATTCACAAATGACATTTTTGAACTTTTCAATGATTGCGATACTTCACCTTACCGGTATACATTCAGTTCCATCAAAAAGCAAGGTTCATAGCTCGAACCTCGAGTTCTTTCAGTCCTAGAAATGCACTGCAACAGGATGTACATTTTCTTGAAATAATCCCCCCAACTTCAAAGAAAATAAAGCCACAGAAACGATATGGAAAGAATGTTGAGTGATCATGTCAGAAAGGAGGCATGCTGTCAGTACGCAAGATGTGATAATAAACCTGGATTTTGCGTTCCACGCTTCCAAAAATATCTCAATTTCTCCTCTTAATCGTGAAATTATTTTCTTCTAGAAGTGATGCGATGTCATGCATTCTTTTAGCCACACGTTCGCAATAAATGTTTTGAATTTCTTAAAACGTTTATTTTATATAATTTTCTCTGACGCATCAGCAACTTTTTTGAGACATTTGAGCGCAAAGAGGTTAAGAAGTACTAAATTTTGCCAACTTTTTCAATGACTGATGCGGTCTACATGCAGACAACCACGTGCATTTATCTAAGGACAGTTTACATGAACAAACTGCGCACTATTTTACTAACAGTTTTTTACATCTCGATATCCATGTCTTAAATTGTTTTATCCTTAGAGTTTGAACATGATGAAGTGTCTTAAAGCAAAGCATTATCTAGATCTACGCGGCCGAGATTTCAGAGCATCTGAATAATATTGTCTCAGGCATTTATTTCTACAGCTGCTTCTAGCCACTTTTGTCGTCACTTTTGTCACTGCCAATCGATTGTTGTTTCTGTTCGAGAAAGCATTTATTTCATCCTTTTGCTTATAAGAACCATGTTGATAAGCTATCATGTGAATTGATTCCGAGAAGTTTCTAATTTCAGACACAATAAACATCGGCCGAGGCACTGCACTCCACGCCCGGGCCCGACCCGGTCCCCCTTCCAGCTCTGGTCGACTCCACAGAGATATATTACCTTGTCTGCATTTTTGGGTATAGAGATAACTTTCCTCAATACTCACGGCGAGAGCTAGTCTCGAGGGGCAAGAAGAGCAGTTTTCTACTGAATGTATTGCGAATTTAAGCCTGAATTCTGATGAACCAGAATAAGATTTCTTTTATAAATGCAGAAATCTCGTTTTTAATATGCATGAGGTAATTCAGATGATTAGGGAAATACGGAGGCTGCACTGAGCAGCATGATAGGAATTTACAACACATTCTATTGTCTGATTTCAATTGGCAGCCTCAATTTCTATACAGAAAAAGCAACGCCAAGGTTTTCATTAAGTGGCCCGATATATTTCGCCGGCTCTTCTCAAGGTGAACACCGGAGTGAGAGACATGGAAGTTGACAGCAGAATTGCAAGCATGAACGCAGTTAACAGACGGACAGACATGGACAGTATCTCGTGACATAGATAGCCGACACATTCACGTGGTTAATAAAACGTCTTCTACTGAAAGGTAGGGAGTATTTACAACCAGAAAAATTAATAAAGGCAAATAAGGTAATAAAGAAAATAACAAATAAAGAAAGAAATGTATATAAATAAAGAAAATAAAAATAAAAATAAAAATAGAAATAATAATAAAAAATAAAAATATATATATACAAAAACAAATAAAGATAACAAACAAAGGAAAAGGTTACCAAGGTAAAAGTAAGTTCACAACTGTCTCTTTCTGTACACACAGATCTGGTTGCACTTTTTTGAATGAGCAGAGCAGTGACTGCAAGGTGTCCACTTCCTCGACATCTTCTTAAAATCCTGAAGCACGATCTTGGCGGTCGACTGGGTACACAACTCAACAAATGGCGGGTGATGTTGCTTGATGCTCTCCTCCTTTGTCCCTTCTCGAGCCAGCGTGGAATGTGCTCAGCGATCCGTTGGGACAATCGACGCTCCGTCCGACCGATGTATTTGCTACCGCAAGTACAGTTGAATTCATAGATGACTTTGGATTCGGCTTCAGGAGGTAAATTGTCTTTGAGACGCGGGCGCCATTGTGGCTGAGTCACTGAAATCACTTTGAGTTGGACAGTCGGGTAAACAGAAGAGATTTCCTTGTCCAACCTCTTCTTGATCCAGTCGTTGTGGCTGTCGCCCTTAAAAGGGATTCGCATGTACACCGACTTCTTCTTTGGACCAAATAAGGGAAGATGATCGGATGGTGAACAGTGCTTTCCGATGAAAGCATCAGGATAGCCATTCCTCTGCAACGTTTGCCGAAGAAACTCGCACTCTTGTGACAGCACTTGTGGAGAACAAATTCGACGTGCACGATGAAACAGAGTCTTTATCAAGCCGACTTTGTAGGCCATCAGGACGAAGCTCTTAAAATGAGTATAAAGTCCAGACCATGTACTCTTGCGAAAAACAGACGTCACCACAGATCCACAGCTCTCCCGCGTAACAATAACATCCAAAAACGCGAGACAGTTGTTCGCTTCCATTTCTAATGTGAAGTTTAAATTTTCATGAAGCTGATTCAGCTTACGTAGCATAACATTCACACTGTGGGTATCATGTGCCACCATAAAAACGTCGTCCATGTAGCGTACATACAACGATGAATGCTCTCCAATTACCGAGGACATCTTCGACTCCAAATAGCCGAGGAAAATGTTCGCAAGGGCAGGACCAACTGGGCTCCCCATGGCTACTCCATCAACTTGGGTATAATATTGACCATCAAATAAAAATTGGACATCTTTGGTTGACATCAACAAAAGCTGCTTGAGCACCGGGTACGGTATCTCCAGACGCAAACCATGCTGAATGATTATTTCCTCGATCATATCCAAGGTCTCGTAAATAGGAACATTTGTAAACAACGAAGTAACGTCGTATGACACCATAGGTTGATCGAGAATATTTAACCTTTTAATGAGGTCAACAAAACTAAAAGAGTCTTTGATGGAATAACCATTTACTGCTGCTACCACAGGTTGAAGAATAGAAGCCAACCATTTTGACAGCGCGTGTTGAGAAGAACCACACATACTCAGGATTGGTCGTAGCGGTACTCCGTCCTTATGGATTTTTGGTAGACCATATAGACGAGGAATTCTTGATCCTTGAGGTTTTAAACGATCGTACGTGTGAGTAGAAATAACACCTTCATCTAAATACTGCTTCAGGCAGTTAATTAAATTGAGTTCTGTCTTGGCTGTATTGTCGACCTGCTTATCATCCACTTTGAATTTCGATGAATCACTTAGAATAGCTTTCATCTTTCTCACATAATCAGATCGGTCCATAATCACAACCCCAGCACCCTTGTCGGGCTTCGTAATCACTATGTCTTGGTTGGAACGCAGGCTCTTCAAAGCCTCCAAGTGGTCACGAAAGAGAACTGTGAACTCCGGCTTTACTGAAACCATCTTATTTGCCAAATTGACAAGTCCACCCTTCAATGCTTGCAAATCTTCAGGGCTAGATGGAACCATATCACGTAATTGCAACATTGTCAGCTCAAACTCGGCTTTGAGATCTTCTGCTGTCCATCGATTCGACGGAATGCAAAAGTTTAAACCAAGCCGCAAAGCATCACGTTATCCATCGTACATCAACCTTAACCGTATAGAATGACACAGCTCAACGCAACACAACGTTATCTACTCACGTTAACGTTCTTTTACACACGACCTGTCAGTCGGTCACGGCGGCACCGTTTAACCAACAACAACGTAGTCTCATACACTCAAAAAGCACCTAATCATGCAGAAAACGTAGCTCACACCACTTGATCGACAATGGTCCTATATCCTCACGACTCCACGTTGGAAAACGTCTAAATTTACCTGTGTCTATTACAAGTCTAAACACTCTCTTCGTAACCACTACTTCTTACGTCTACCATCACGTTACAGTTCACTGTATCTCAAATCTCACCGTAAAATAAAAGTATCACTCCCAAACCCACTACGTGTAAACGCCTGTAAACGTCTATAACGTAGTTAATGTATTTACTAACCGTTCCTCACGACACCAAATATTAGGGCGTAACGCTTAAACGTCCATTCAATATTGTTTCACTTAACACTAAATACCCTACTGTACATAATCCGTACCAGATGACGAAGAAGTGTTCATTATCACATTACGTATCACGTAACTTTCGTTTCAATTCAACGAACTTTTCTAATTTAAACAGATTTATTTCAACGTGCCTATCACGATTCTAACGAATAACACTCGTTTCACTATATTCATCAACCGTTCCACTGCGTATTACCCTTTAACAGTAACGCCGTCTCACCATTTTTCACGTGTTTCTACATATCACATCACGAGTTTACCGCACGGTTAATACTACTATCCAGTCAAACTCCACCTGTTCACATCCCACTGTAACACCCCACTTTGATCTCACACAAACGTAACAACCACGTGTTATCTACCACGTATTCATAAAAAACGTCTAGTTTTTCGACACCGTTTCCCCCTGTCACATCTCAAATCATCACGTAAAACAGAAACGTACAGATCACAGTGTAACAAAGGCGATATCCGAGTCCAAACTAGTCACGTTAACTTGTTTAGTTTAATATACCAGAAACCCCAACGTCTTCATTCGCTTTCAGATCGTGGACGAAAACATTGTGGACAGAGTTTAAATTTTCCATAGATTGTGGGTGACAATCCGCTCGCCCTTTGGCAATGCTCCATTGGAAAGATTTCTTGGCGCTATTTCACTCGTGGATTTGACTATGTGTAGAAAGTCATACGCTTATAACGTCAGGAAATGCGAACAAGGGTAAAACCATTTTTTCCAATTCAACCAACTGTAAAATTCTTTGGCGAAAGAAAATAATATTTTGATTGCATCTCCACAAATCCTCATTGAAAGAAACTTGATTACACAATATAGAACTACGGAGCCTCAGATTTGCATCGACGAATGATCACAAGAATACATTTGTCATACCTGCCGTCCGCGCTAGCAACGCTCCTAAAATTCTAACTTGATCTTCGTGTTAGTCCCAACGTCAATCGTAGAGAAAGTAAATTTTGTCCAACTTGCTTTGACCTGGATGAATGGCAACCGTGACTTGAGATATTATGAATATCACCATTCTGACTTGAAAATTTTCATACAGAAAAATGCAACGCCAAAGGTTTTTTCATTAAGTGGCCCACGATATATTTCGCCGCTGCTTACTCAAGGTGGAACCACCAGAGTGAGAGCCATGGAAGTTTGACAGCATGAATTGCAAGCATGAACGCAGTTAACAGACGGACAGACATGGACAGTATCTCGTGACATTCATAGCCGACACATTCACGTGTTAATAAAACGTCTACTACTGAAAGTAAGGGCGTATTTACAACCAGAAAAATTAACTAAAGGAAAAATATGGTAATAAAGAAAATAACAAATAAAGAAAGAATGTATATAATATAAAGAAAATAAAATTAAAAATAAAAATTAGAAATATAATAAACCAAAAACAAATAAAGATAACAAACAAAGAGAAAGGTAACAGGTAAAAGTAACTTCACAACTGTTCTATTTCTGTACACCAGATCTGGTTCACGTTTGAGTATGAGCAGCGCTTCATGACCGCAGGTGTCCAACTTCCATCCGAGTCTCATCTTAAAATCTGAAGCACGATCGTTGCGGTCCGACTGTGTACACAACACACAATGCGCGTGCTGTTTGCTTGATGTCTCTCCTCCTTTGTCCCTTCTCGACAACCGTTGAATGTGCTCTATACTACTCCGTTGGACAATCGACGCTCCGTCCGACCGATGTAATTAGCTACCAGCAAGTAACAGTAATTCATAAAGCGACATTTGGATTCGGCCTTCAGGAGGTAAATTTCTTTGAGACGGCGAGCCCATTGTGGCTGAGTCCTGATCACTTTGAGATTTGGACAGGTCGGTAAATAGAAGAGAATCCTTGCCATCCTCTGCTGATCCGTCGTTGTGGCTGTCGCCCTTAAACAAGGGATTCGCACTGTAACACGAGAATTCTCTTTGGACCAAATAAGGAAGATGAGATCGATGTGAACAGGTGCTTTCACGATGAAAGCATCAGATAGCCATTCCTCTGCAAACGTTTGACAGAAGAACTCGCACTCATAGTACAGTCACATGTGGAGAACAAATTCGACCTTGCACGAATGACAACACGAGTCTTATCAAGCCGACTTTGTAGTCCATGTCGAACGAACTCTTAAAATGAGTATAAAAATCCCAGAACCAATGTACTCTTGCAAAACAGAACGTCACCACAGAACCACACCTCCCGCGTCCATAACATCCAAAAACGTCACGAGACGTTGTTCGCTCCATTTCTAATGTGAAGTTTTTAAAATTTCATGAAGCTGATTTCAGCTCTACTAGCATAACATTCACACGTGGTACACATTGCCACCAATCTCCAAAACTCGTCCTCTTTCTATCGTACATACAACGATGCGATTGTCCTACTCTCCAATTACCGTGGACAGCTTCGACCCCAAATAGCCGAGGAAAATGTTCGCAAGGGCAAGGGACCAACTGGATCCCATGGCTACTCCATCAACTTGGTATAAATATTGACCATCAATAAAAATTGGGACACTTTGGTTGTCATCAACCAAGCTGCTTAGAGCCCGGTACGTATCTCCAGACGCAAACATGCTAATGATTATTTCTTCCTCGATCATATCCAAGGTCTCTCGTAAATAGCGAAACATTTGTAAACAACTAAGTAACGTCCGTAATTGACACCAATAGGTAATCGAGAATATTTCTCCTATTAATGATGCAACAAAACAAAAAAGAGTCTTTGATGGAAGACTATAACCAAGATATCTGCTGCTCATACCACAGGTTGAAGAATAGAACCAACCATTTCTGACAGCGCGAGTTGAGAGAACCACACATACTCAATTGTCGTACTGTACCCGGCCTTATGCGATTTTTTTTGGTAGACCTATATAGACAGGAATTCTGATATCGCTGAGTTAAAAACGATCGTACGTTTGCGATTAAAATAAAAACCTGCATCTAAATAACTGCTTCAAAGCAGTTAATTAAATAGAGTTCTTGTATTGCTTATTGTCGACACTCTTAATTCATCCACTTTGATTGTTGAGGTTCTTCTCACACGCGCTGTCCAAAAATGGTTTTAGCTTCTATACCTTCAACCTGTGGTAGCAGCATGTAAATTTGGTTATTTCCATCAAAGACTCTTTTAGTTTTGTTGACTCTCATTAAAAGGTTAAAAATATTCTCGGATCAACCTATGGTGTCCCCCATACGACGTTATACCTTCGTTGTTTACAAATGTTCCTATTTACGAGACCTTGGATATGATCGAGGAAATATAATCATTCAGCATGGTTTTGCGTCCTGGAGATACCGGTAACCCGGTGCTCAAGCAGCTTTTGTTGATGTCAACCCAAAGGATTGTCCAATTTTTATTTGATGGTCAATATTATACCCAAGTTGATGATGGAGTAGCCATGGAGCCCCAGTTTGGTCCTCGCCCTTGTGGGTGCGAACATTTTCCTCGGCTATTTGGAGTCCGAAGATGGTCCTCATGGTAATTGGAGAGCAATTCATCGTTTGTAATGTACGCTACATGGAACGAACGTTTTTATGGTGGCACATTATACCTCACAAGTGTGAATAGTATATGCTACGTACAGCTGAATCAGCTTCATGAAAATTTAAACTTCACATATGAAATGGAAAGCGAAACAACTGTCTCGCGTTTTTGGATTGTTTATTGTTACGGCGGCGAGAGCTGTGGATCTGTGGTGACGTCTTGTTTTTTCCCGCAAGAGTACATGGTCTGGACTTTATACTCATTTTACAGAGCTTCGTCCTGAGGATCCCGATGCCTACAAAGTCGGCTTGATAAAGACTCTGTTTCATCGTGCACGTCGAATTTGTTCTCCACAAGTGCTGTCACAAGAGTGCGAGTTTCTTCGCAAACGTTGCAGAGGAATGGCTATCTCTGATGCTTTCATCGGAAAGCACTGTTCACCATCCGATCATCTTCCCTTATTTGGTCCAAAAAAAGTCGGTGTACATGCGAATCCCTTATTAAGATTGACAGCGACAGCCACAACGACTGGATCAAGAAGAGGTTGGACAAGGAAATCTCTTCTGTTTACCCGACTGTCCAACTCAAAGTGATTTCAGTGACTCAGCCACAATGGCGCCCGCGTCTCAAAGACATTTACCTCCTGAAAGCCGAATCCAAAGTCATCTATGAATTCAACTGTACTTGCGGTAGCAAATACATCGGTCGGACGGAGAGCGTCGATTGTCCCAACGGATCGCTGAGCACATTCCACGCTGGCTCGAGAAGGGACAAAGGAGGAGAGCATCAAGGCAACATCACCCGCCATTTGTTGAGTTTGTGTACCCAGTCGACCGCCAGATCGTGCTTCAGGATTTTTAAAGAAGATGTCGAGGAAGTGGACAGCACCTTGCAGTCACTGAAGCTCAGCTCTGCTCATTCAAAAAGTGCAACCAGATCTGTGTGTACAGAAAAGAGACAGTTGTGAACTTACTTTTACCTTGGTAACTTTTTCCTTTGTTTGTTATCTTTATTTGTTTTTGTATATATATAATTTTTATTATTTATTTTTATTTTTATTTTCCTTTATTTATATACATTTCTTTCTTTATTTGTTATTTTCTTTATTACCTTATTTGCCTTTATTAATTTTTCTGGTTGTAAATACTCCCTACCTTTCAGTAGAAGACGTTTTATTAACCACGTGAATGTGTCGGCTATCTATGTCACGAGATACTGTCCATGTCTGTCCGTCTGTTAACTGCGTTCATGCTTGCAATTCTGCTGTCAACTTCCATGTCTCTCACTCCGGTGTTCACCTTGAGAAGAGCCGGCGAAATATATAGGGCCACTTAATGAAAACCTTGGCGTTGCTGTTTCTGTATAAAATATTCAAGTCAGAATGGTGTATTCAAATATCTCAAGTCACGGTTTGCCATCATCCAAGGTCAAGCAGTTTGGACAAATTACTTTCTTACCGATTGCGTCTAGTTGAACTAACACGAAACAATCAATTTTAGAATTTTTATGAGCGTTTTGCTACGCGGAACGGCATGTATGACACATATGTATTCTTCGTGACATTCGTCGATGCAATCTGAGGCCTAGTTCTATATTGTGTAATCAAGTTTCTTTCAATGAGAGAGTTGTGGAGATGCAATCAAATATTATTTTCTTTCGACAAAGAATTTTACAGTTGGTTGAATTGGAATGGATGGTTTACCCTTGTTCGCATTCCTACGTTATAAGCGTAATGAACTTCTACACTTGTCAAATCCACGAGGATGAAAAGCGCAAGAAATCTTTCCAATGGAGAAATTTCCAAAATGGCGACGGATTGTCCCCACAATCTATGGAAAATTTAAACTCTGTCCACAATGTGTCGTCCCACGAACTGAAAGCGAATGACGTGATGCTTTGCGGCTTGGGTTTAAACTTTTGCATTCCGTCGAATCGATGGACAGCAGAAGATCTCAAAGCCGAGTTTGAGCTGACAATGTTGCAATTACGAGATATGGTTCCATCTAGCCCTGAAGATTTGCAAAGCATTGAAGGGTGACTTGTCAATTATTGGCAAATAAGATGGTGTTCAGTAAAGCCGAAGTCACAGTTCTCTTTCGTGACCACTTGGAGGCTTTGAAGAGCCTGCGTTCCAACCAGACATAGTGATATACGAAGCCCGACAAGGTGCTGGGGTTGTTGATTACATGGACCGATCCTGATTATGTGAGAAAGATGAAAGCTATTCTAAGTGATTCAGTCGAAATTCAAAGTAGGATGATAAGCAGGTCGACAATACAGCCATGACAGAACTTCCAATTTAATTAACTGCCTGAAGCAGTATTTAGATGAAGTGTTGTTTCTACTCACACGTACGAATCGTTAAAACTAAAACCTCAAGGATCAAGAATCTCCACGTCTATATGGTCTACCAAAAATCCATAAGGACGGAGTACCGCTACGACCAATCCTGAGTATGTGTGGTTCTTCTCAACACGCGCCTGTCAAAATGGTTGTGTGCTTCTATTCTTCAACCTGTGGAAGCAGCAGTAATTGGTTATTCCATCAAAGACTCTTTTAGTTTTGTTGACCTTCATTAAAAGGTTTAAATATTCTCGATCAACCTATGGTGTCATACGACGTTTACTTCGTTGTTTACAAATGTTCCTAATTTACGAGACCGTTGGATATGGATCGAGGAAATAATCATTCAGCATGGTTTGCGTCTGGGAGATCCGTACCCGGTGCTCAAGCAGCTTTTGTTGATGTCAACCAAAGATGTCCAATTTTTATTTGATGTCAATATTATACCCAAGTTTGATGGAGTAGCCCATGGGGATAGCCCAGTTGGTCCTGCTTTGCGTTTTTGCGAACATTTTCCTCGGCTATTTGGAGTCGAAGATGGTCCCTCGGTAATTGGAGAGCATTCATCGTTGTATGTACGCTACATGGACGACGTTTCTTATGGTGGCACAATATACCCACAGTGTGAATGTTATGCTACGTAAGCTGAATCAGCTTCATGAAAATTTAAACTTCACATTTGAAAATGGAAGCGAACAACTGTCCTCGCGTTTTTGGATGTTATTGTTACACGCGGAGAGCTGTGGATCTGTGGTGACGTCTGTTTTTCGCAAGAGTACATGGGTCTGGACTTTATACTCATTTAAGTTAAAGAAGCTTCGTTCCCCGATGGCCTTACAAAAGTCGGCTTGATAAAGACTTCTGTTTTCATCGTGCACGTCGAATTTGTTCTCCACAAGTGCTGTCACAAGAGTGCGAGTTTCTTCGGCAAACGTTGCAGAGGAATGGCTAATCCTGATGCTATTCATCGGGAAAGCACTGTTCACCATCCGATCATCTTCCCTTATTTGGTCCAAAGAAAGGACAAGTCGGTGTAGCATGCGGAATCCCTTTTTAAGGGCGACAGTCCCCCCCACAACGACTGAGATCAAGAAGAGGTTGGACAAGGAAATCTCTTCTGTTTACCCGACTTCCCAACTCAAAGTAGATTTCAGTGAATCATCCACAATGGCGCCCGCTGGTCTCAAGACAATTTACCTCCTGAAAACGCCGAATCCAAAGTTATCGATGAATTCACTGTACTTGGGCGTAAGCAAATACAATCGCGGACGGAGCGTCGATAGTCCCAACGGATCGCTGAGTCACATTCCACGCTGGCTCCGAGAAGGGACAAAGGAGAGAGCATCAAGCAAACAATCAACCCCCATTTGTTGAGTTTTTTAACCCATCGACCGCCAAGATCGTGCTTCAGGATTTTAAGAAGATGTCGAGGAAGTGGACACCTTTTGCCGTCACTGAAGCTCTGCACATTCAAAAGTTGCAACAGATCTGTGGTGTACAAGAAAGAGACAGTTGTGAACTTACATTTACCTTGTAACTATTTTCCTTGTTTTTTATCTCTTTAATTTGTTTTTTGTATATTTTCTTACAATCTGTTGTAAAAAATAATAAAAAATATCCGTAAAGGGGGGGTGTGGGGGGTGGGGGGGGGGGGGGGTTCCAAAGGGGGGGGGGGGGGGGGGGAACTATCTAATATCATATAATTTTTATATACATGCCATATAAATCACTAAATGCTCCAGTTGTAGGCACGCCCCCTCGGGACTGTGCGGGGCCGTGCTGATGCAGTGGAAGCTCCAGTTCTGGGCACGCTTGTAGGACAGTTGCAATTTTCTTCTGATTGACTGAAAGCCAACTTCGCTGCTGCTAGTGCTATTCGATCTCTGGGTGGACATACATAATACAGCCGACCTTTCTATAGATGCACGATATCCGTGAATGGACTCTTCTCAGCCATCTTTTTTTGACAATGCAGTCACAGATAAACCTGCAGCCCCTGCGTGAGTTTTAGGACACGCTTTCTTTGAATTTTGGAGTTCATTCATCTCCTACCGTAACTGTCAACGGGCAACTTCATGCGTTTAGAGGTTACTCACTAGCGCAACAAAATAAAGCATCAAACTTTTATAGACTGTGATTAAAGAAAGGCGGATGTTCACTGAACTCTTTTCCTTACAATGGCTCAAGAAGAGTGCGCATCGTTGGTTGAAAATGAAAAATCTCAGCGTAATTTTTGATGATGAAAAGAAATGTTTAACCAGCGAATCTTTTCGAATCATTTTTCTTCAATTCCTGGACTTCGTCAGCAGGGCTCACCAAAGCTACATGTATATTTAAACCGGTCAATAACCCGCTAAAGCTTGGTTAAATTAAGGTGTTCATTATAATTTGATAAGACGCTAGGAATTCGAGAAGTTTTCAATGCGAAGTGCTCCTGATTACATGGCATTCATAAGCTACAGCATCTTAAAATGGAACTCCGCGCTATTGACATACCTATCTGAGCTGATCGTTGTTGAGATTTTCATACGATATGCTGTCCATAACAGTTCAGGAAAACCGAATCTAAGCGCAAATTGATGACTTTCAATAAATAACACATGATATAAATTCGAAGTGTAAATATAAAGATGATTCGGAATTTGTAAATAATTAGAAGAATCACTGTCTGTTTTGTGAATTCTTAGGAACTAGTTATCCTCATTTATACTTTGAATGTAAGGTTTATAAAACCGACTGGAATTCTGACCTTCGCAGCAAGAAGTTAAGGGGATTCTTGAATGAATATTGAAGCTTTCCTAACCAACCAGTTCAAAGTCACGTCATTTTTATGCGAACACTGCTGTCTGATTGAGTTTATGTACAAAGATATCAAAGTTGAAGATTTCCTAATCTCACTTCAGGCTAGACGATTCGGCAAGATCAACACTCTGATTCGCAACCGCTTTGACACTTCATCATTGAACTCGCCGCAAGCGAGCTGTATTTTGTTTATTCTTAGCAATCATTTCATTACATCAATGAATTTCAAATTCTCATTACCGAACTATTTCATTCACTATTTATGTGAATTGCAGCTCTTTGCGTTCTTTATAAAACACCAAACGGTAATTGAGTTTTAATATGTACGTTGATAGCAAAAATCGCAGATAGATCAAAAGAAATCGAGATCTCACGAAATGTTTCATTACTCACTTGGATGTGCAATAAAACATTTAACAATCTGGATAACGACACACGGATTTTATATATCTACATGTATTTGTATAGAATAATTGGATAATTTATTGTGTGGCATAACTTTTTCAGCTAAACTCTACCCCACTGGGTGCCAGTATGCCCTTCCTGTTGATTTCCAATGAGGCCTTCGGTTGACCTGTATACCAATAGATCGCCAGCCCAAGCACTTAACCACTGCCCACTATTTTCCATGAAACTGCAATACAAACGCTCCCTTCATTCACATTGAATTCATTTACTAAATCTCGCTAGTCAAATGAAGCATGACCATCGCTATGACGTCAAATGTCATCATTAATATGAGAATGACTCAGGATCTAAGCTTGTGAAATCTGGAATTGCCAACAACTGACGGTTAGACAACAACTATGGCATAAGGTATATTGTACCATGCGCTTGTCCTACTCTCGTCAATAAATACCTTTTTGTGTATAAATCTTCATAGTTCCCTGCTTTTTGCTATGGATTAATCAATGGTTTGTTCAAAAACATTGACATTTATCAGATACCTCCTTGATTGCTTGAGAAAACTTTTATACCGTGATATATTTAAAAGTGGGTTATGAAAATATACCACTTTTAATATATCACGGCCGGAATAGCAGCAATCAATGAGAGAAAGTTGTCAAGATAGTGTTACTCATCTGTGAGTATGTAAGAAGGCAGTAAATAATAGCAAATACAACTGCAAAAAACACCACAAGCAAACACAATATCCGTTCATAATGTTTGAGTAATTTCTAGAAAAAAAATTGACCTAGATTAAACCGTCATCATTGTTCACTGAAGCACCTGTGGAATCCACAGTTGTCGATGAAGTGATGAGTAGATTTTATTTGTCGATCAGCAAATGCAAGAAATCCACTTTGATCACACAGATTATGGCATGAAAAGATATTTTCAGGAAATGGCCGGATAGACATTGTGAATGATCCCAACATTCGTCAAAAAGTAAGAAACAAATCAATGTTTGATAAGAAGCTGAATCCGAATGGCTTAACTTTCACTTCACACATTTTCCGCTCATACCGAGAGATGGATGTTAAAAAAATTACTTCATCTCCGATGATACGACACCATTCAAACTGCGTATTAACGTGTTCTACATTCACTATACATTTGTCGTCGCGTGGAGAGACATAAAGATACGAAAGCTCTGACTTTGAGATCCTAACTGATGACACAGGGCCGCCAATATCTGATAAAAAGCAAATACGAAATGCAGAAGAATCACCGTGAAAATGATGTTTGAACACAGCATTGGGGCCGAATATATGCAACAAACAAAGAACAAGTGTCCTGTGAAAATATTTCAGTCATACTGAAAAAAGCTGAATCACTCTTGTGAGTTTCTGTGGCAAAAACAAAAAATGTCGTCCTATGTTCCGATGATATTGGTATGAAGCCCGACCAGTGGGGGAAAATAGACACTTGTTCTTTCAATCCACATATCACAAAATTACTGTTTTGTCGAGATATATACACCAATCCATTCTGTCACATCAGTGTCTAGGTTACAGCATTCCGGGGAGGGGGTGACGTGGGGGCGGCACGGCATAGAGGGTGTGGAAGCGACGGGACAGGAGGAAGAGGTCGTGGAGGGACGGCTCAGTTGGGATAGCGTGAGAACTGCGACTCATGGGCCACGATTGTTAATGCGAGCCGAGGGCGCAGTGGCGGGCGCATTCTCTGGTTTACGGGCTCCGAACAGTAGGGGGCGGCGATGAATGGAGTGAGCAGGGGAAGAAGGGGATGGGCCAAGATCAAAGCAGGTGTGTAGGGTTGGCAAGAGGAACCGCAACCAGTTGCAGTGGGGTAGTTAACAGTCGAGTTCCGGGGGAACGGGGCGGCCGGGATAGGATAGTGATGAGGGGGTCTTGGAATATGAGTGTTATCATTGGGGGGGGTGGGGGGGTTAAAGGTGAACGAGTACAGGTGCCGTAATAATGCCAGCAACGGCCGGATCAGAGAGGGGGTGGACCGTCGCAGATTCTGGAATGAGCTGTTGTGAGGGCAGCGGTAGGGGGCCATAGGCGCTGGTAAGAACACGCGAGACGTGATTGCGAAGTGACATCAATGTACCAATCCTTGGTGAAACTTTTATTCCGAGAACGAAATTCCGCTCCATATCGGGACATCAGTAAAACCAATAGTGCTCTTGGGATAGTCCCAAGAGAATATAACCTAACAAAAGGAAAAGTGAAATGAGTGATCATATAAGCAACAAAATGGTTGCTTATGATATCGCTACTTCTTCTTTCTAGTGACTGTCTAGATGAATCAAATTTGGCAACGAAAGCTACGACCTGCATCTTAAAAGAGTCCGAACTTGATCATGAAAGCAGCAAGGCCGTAATTTTCAAAAATTGCAAAGTTACTGTGAACTGAGTTCCACAAATTGACTTCATGCCTTCCTTGTATTGCCACCATCTACTGTTGAGAAAATTAATATTAATTGAATTGTTGTAAAATTTCACTTTTTCCTGATCTTAGCGGGTAAGCTTAGTAGGAGTAATGGATGATATTAATTCAATTATTTCACTAAGCTAGTAGGCACTATTAAAGTTTATAATTAAACATTCAAAATATTGTGGCAAATTAATAAAAAATTTTCTACACGCAAAGTGTTTTAAAATGATCTATTGTGGCTGGAGGCCTGGTACAATACTGTTATAACCATAGTCTAGCGGGGTATAATTAATGATTGTGACAACCTCAGCGAAAATCCATAACCCCCTCAGCCAGCCTACGGCTTCGGGGTATATGAATTTACTTCGGTGTCAAAATATTAATATACCCCGCTAGACTATGGTATAACAGTATAGTAATCGACATTGCCATCAGATAAGCAAAATTGCTTTGTTGATGATTTCTATGATTGCTACCAAAAGTACCCAATACATTGCCAAAGTGCACAATGCCATATTGTGCGTAATTGAGCTATGGTACAATGTGGAAAAAGGAAGGCGACAATGTATGGCTGCTGTCTCTATTTTCTGAACTGCTATGTCTTTGTAGGCCGAAGGCGCGTAGCGCCTGAGGACAAAGACATTGCAGTTCAGAAAATAGAGATAGCAGCGATATTGTAATAACTATTACTTAGCTATGCTATACCTCCATGATATTTCTTAAATCAACATTCCTTAAGAATTCAGCCATGATATCATGAGTTCGCGGACTCGGATTTCTACACTTTCTTGCCCTTCTGTGTTCATAGAATACCTATTTTCCTTAGTTGCTTTGAAATTCAAAAAGTGGACTGCAATGCTCTTACGATTTGAATGATTACTTCTACGGCTGGTATTAAGGAGCTATTATGACTACCGAAAACATTAGTGCAGGCATTGTAGATTTTTCGATGTTGAAGCAAGGATGTGTTTCAGGACTATCAACAAACGAATACAATCGACTAATCGAAAACCAGGCAAATGATCGTATAATGGATGAGCTACCGGAAAACATCAGTGTCGACTGCTTATTTGACTCCATCAATGATAATGACAAGCTTAACTCTGATGAACAATCACTGTCATCTCAAATGCAAGCACAAATACAAGAGGAAATGAATAAGTTCGAGAGAAGCCATAGATCTGAATCTTCAGTAATTCAAGAAAGAGTTCATGTCAAAAAGTTTGAAGAATTTCTTCAATTGAAGAATTTAGACTGTGATTTTAAAGCTATCTCAGCTAGTGACTTAAATTTCAGATTGAGATATTTTTACAGTCAATTAAAAAAGAACAACGGAGAATGTTATTCTGGCTCTTCTCTACTATGCATTAGAGCAGCTTTGCATCGACATTTCTCAACATCTCCTCTCAACAGAGAATTCAATATAATGCAAGACAAAGAATTCGTGTCCTCCAATAACATGCTAAAGTCGAAAATTTCAGAATGGCTGAAATCAGGGAAGAGGACAAATCATTTTCCTCATATAGAAGAAACTGACCAGCAAAAACTTGCCTTGTATTTTGATCAAAGCACGCCAACCATGTGTCGGTAGAAACAAACTGCTTTAATTCGTCTAACAAATCTGGCAATGGACTATCGTTTTTTAATTGCCAATTCATTAATTGTTCGTTCTGAGAGAGCATTGCACTGAATGATTTCTTGTGCAAGCATGACTAATTTGTGATTATTACGATAATATTTTGATATTTTTCAGTAGTTTTTATTTAAAAATTCGTACTGCAATACCGCATTGCAGTACGAATTGCATTGGTTTAATGTATAGTAAAAAATAGGACTGCAATATGACTAATAGTTATTACAATGTATCTCGTAATGATGATTTCTCTATCTAAGCATGTGAAAGACATTCTTGAAATCTCAACCAGAGTATATTTACATGTGTATTGATAGCATTGCTGCCCGCTTTTTTCCTACATTGTTGTAGACTTCAGCGTCCATCAATGAGATTCTACCTATCCTAGAAATTGTTTTCCCATTTCTTTTAGTTTTAACATTAGAAATCAGTGATATCATATAACGTACTTTTATTGACAGAAAAAACATGCAGACACCAATGAATAAATTACTACATATGAGAGTAAATCCTGTTTTCTATTAAGGTAAAAAAGTTGTGACCTAGAGAAGTACCTAAATTTAAGATTTGTACGAAATTCATGCGTATGAAACATCAAAATACTCGTATAAAAAATCTAACTAATGTGACTTTGATAAAAAAGAGGTTTCAATGACGCGGAAGTCAATGATTTCTGGAAGACGAACATCATTGTGCCTATTCCATTGCTTCACCCTTTCCCCCTCGAAAGGCTGTGGTTAATGTGCGTAAAAGGGAGAAACGTATTCTACGCCTGATATATGATATCACATGGCAATAGTTTTCATGAGATATGGATATCCATATCCATATCCGGCTATATGGGCATATCCATATCCATATTTCCTATGGATAATTCATAGGAGTGGCAAGATAAGATGGGGCATTGGGATGAAAAATTCTGACATCAACGAAAGTTCGTTCCATAGGTCTCCAGAAGCCACGCATGGAAACGTCAAGACGAGCGTCATCTGTGACATTGCCAATTAGGTCGTTATTTTCGGAAACTGGGAATCAAGGATGGTTCTACTTTCACATCAGTACAAATTTTTGATAATAGATTAGCTTCAAGGTCTCTTATTTCGTTGTGTCTTAAGTGAATGAAGCCTCCCAATTTGCAAATCATGGCATGATTAATGTCATTCAATTGTCCACAGGAACATCTTCGAGGCATACCAGAAATATTGAAGTTATATCTTAGTGATGGCATCAATGAATTCTAACTTATTCAAGTGAAATCCATGTTCTTTTAGGGGGAGTGTAGAAAGTCATATTGAGGATCCCCTTTCTTAATTTGCTTGGATACATCG
Source organism: Prostheceraeus crozeri (assembly GCA_907163375.1). Classification (NCBI taxonomy): domain Eukaryota; kingdom Metazoa; phylum Platyhelminthes; order Polycladida; family Euryleptidae; genus Prostheceraeus; species Prostheceraeus crozeri. Next base: position 18,641 of record CAJQUW010008719.1, read on the forward strand.
TTTGCTTTCCTCCGAAAAGTTTTCAAATAGTGATTTTAGCATTGATTTATCTGCTAAATGTCTTTTGTTTTTATTTTCACTTTTTCTCAAGTAAATGTCATCTATCGTCTCTTCACTGAAGTCCGTAATTTGGTTAATTATGTTTTCTTGAAGTGATTTTGTGATGTTTAGAGATGATGCATATTGGCTGTCAGATGTTCTTACTGTATTTTCAATGCCTAGTCCACCGAGTGAAATAGGAAGAGCAAATAAGTCTCTCAAATCATCATTGATCACTTTGTCACATAGAGTTGGAATAAACTGATCACGAATTATAATTTCCAATGGTATGAAGAATTCGGAAATGCCACTCAATGTTCTTTGCAAATGTTTCCATTTATGTTTCATTCCTGTAGCGTAAGCACAGTAAGCTGCATGAGGATCAGTTTTCGACATTTCAACCAAATTCAACATTTCAGTTCATTGTTCGACTTTACTAGACACAAATTCACGTTTGAAATTCTCGGATCCGATCGTAGCACCAAGATGACGTGCTCCATGCGATGTGACAACAATGCCAGTTTCACTAAAAAGTTCATTGGCTTCTTGTAAAAATTGTTCTTTCACAATTAGAGTCGTTTTTCTGGAATCTGGAATAGCCATAATTAGGACCAATTGCTGTTAATTTCTTCACCATTTCAGTCACTCAAAGAACCTGCTCCAGCGGCATCATCAGCAAACCAGACCTGCTTTACAGATGGTATGTTATTGAGATTTTCGATCAATGGTATGGTGGAACATGCATAGAATATCATGGAAAGTGGATCGCCTTGAATGGTTCCTTCTTCTGACCAAAGCATATTTTGGAAATAGTCATTATTTGATGTTTGGATGTAAAGAGGAACTGGCACTTTATATGTATTCATCAAAAATGTTCCAAGTTCTGGACATGTTTTCTGTATGTTAATCAGTGCCAAGGATCGGTTCAAGCTATTGAATGCATTTTCCGCATCTACCAACAGCGTTCCTTCACAAGAATCATCAGTATATATAGTTTTCATAGCGTGGATAGCAGCTTCTGCTCCTCCAGGTTGCCCCGCACAAGTTTGAAGATTGCCGATACAATGGAGTATTTCAGTCTTCAGGAGAAAAGAAATAGATTTGCCGATGACTCGTTTAATGACTTCGCTAATTCCAATTGGTCGAACTCCTGGGTTTTTGTCTAGAGGGATAAGGCGGCAAGAATTGAAGCATTTCAAATAAGATGGATTGACATTTTCAGTACATAACTTCCGTGCAGTTCTGGCAATTGAGTAGCATAAATCTTTGCTGGCTCTCCCAAATGACTTTGAGCATAAAGTTCTTTTGATTCCATCTGAATGAAGTCCACTTGGTCCACCAGATCTGGCTAGTCGTTGAGTTGCGTTGTATATTGAATTTTCATCGATATCATCAAATATAACTGATTCAACTGAATGATTGACAGTTTTATTTGTGACATATTCAGGATTGTGTTGCTGAGCTGGAGGATGCTTGCGTTGTAAAGCATCGAAGACTTCCTCATTAGGTCTAATCTTCCTGACTTTCCATTCTCACTTAGGCAGCGGAGTGCATCTCGTACTTTTCCTTGAAGCATCAGTTTTGAAAAGATGCTGGTAGTATTTGCATTTTTCTTTTGAGAATGACGAAGCTTTGATTGAATTACTTGGCATTCTTTCATTATCTCATCAAAATTTCCATTTTTCCATAACTTTAGTCTTTTCTCCAGATATTCAGAATGCTCATGTGCTTTAGAATTTTTACTTGGTTTCTGAAGCATAAGTGGTATTGATGCTATCAGTGCCGTCAAGGCAAATGGTTCTGTCTTTGAACAGTTCACGAAATTGTCAGCCAGTCTCTTCAATTCGTTGATAAAAGATTTTCCAGCCTTTCCTGTTGGCACTTTAAATAAGTTGGGTATCCATGAACTGATTGTTTCATAGAGTTCTTCCATCTTGTTTTTGATTTGATAGTCAATGTAGGGACCCCACTTAATATTCATAGTGATGCTTCTTACTTCTTCATGTTTTTCGCGAAGATTTAGATTTACATCGATTGGATTTGAATTATGATCAATCAGTGACTTTTTGTCAGCCCACTGACGTGCTTCTTCAATAGCACCTTCGATAGTAGCATTTAAGTGATCATTTTTATCATTAGAGTTACTGATATTGGTTATTTGTTGTAACTCTGATTCTGTTTTATCTACCATTTGATTTTCATCTTGTCTGTTTGATTGCTCTGCCCATTCTCTAGCATTTTCAATCACAGAGTTTATAACTTGTTCTAAATGGGAACTTTTTGTATTATCTTCCATTTCGAATAAATCTTGTGATTATTGAATAAATTATTATAATAAACGGACATATGTACAGACGAGTATTAACATTGTTATTGTGATATTGTTAATCACAATATTAATTAACATTGTTAATCAGTGATATCTCATTTTTACCGTCCCATAGCATTTTAATGAGTAGCAGAATTAGTAATAGGCCTAAATTGATAATCAATAAGCAATAAATTTGCAATTTGTTGATAAAAAGACAAAAATTCGAAACATGCATCTATCAAAACAGAGAAAAGTTCTAAAGAGCAAATTAAGTCACTTGAAGTCAGTCGAAGGAAATTGTAACAGTATTGCTATCCGCATTTGCCACAATTTTCATTTTCTTTTGAGGTGCCGCGGAGAAAGTCATTTCTGAGGTGGTAGTGGAGTAACTTACACTCGTAGGTTCGCAGGAAGTGGTAGGCCGCCCTTCCACCTGGTGCACTTCTTTACCAAAACTTTCATTGAGAGCCCATGAATATGCGTGCTTCTTCTCATCGTTCACCCTCTTCACGTAGCGCTTGACGGAATTCTCCTTCTTGTGTCCTGTTACGCACTGTATGTCCTGCGCACTGAAGCCCATATTGAACATGTTAGTAACCACAGTTGATCGTATGCAGTGTGATGTATACGTTTTCGATAGTTTAGCTTTGCATAAAATTACTTTCATCAGATCACCAATCTTGTGAACACCATAGACAAGTTTTTCGTGGTACCAATGCTGATCAGAAAACCAATTCTTTTTTGGCTTGTAAAATATGTGCTCACAGTCGTCTGGCAACTTTTCGAGAAGTAGTCTTATGGCGCTGACGGGGCATGTACTTGGATTGCCGGTTGAGTATAACCTGGCTTGTTTCATAATTTCATTGTTGGAGTTAGACACCGTTGGTTGATGATTTTTCTAAATGTCATTCATGTATTTGATATCGATGTAGGTCTTGCTTCTGGAGTCTGTTTTTGTTATGATATTCTCCTTCTTTAAGTATCTGATCCATTCACGACCTCTGGTTCCAAGAAAGTACTCAATTGCAAAATATACTTTTTCTTGAAGCACTTCGGGATTTGACCTATCAAAATATCTTCTCAGCTTCTTCAAATCTTCTTCTTCGATTGCATCGAAATGCTGAGTTTCACCGCCATTTTTGAAGTATTCAGTAGCCATTGCTTTCAAGAGAAGATTTGCGCCATTGCACTCAATTTCGGTTATTATGTTTACATTAAGCATTAGTGGCGGAGAGTTAAAAAAACGCAAAAGTGCAGTTCTAATGCAGTTAAGAGTTACAGGTGCATAAAATTGACCTTTATTTGTTCTTAAACTTGAATAGAAAAATTTCAAATATTCCGCGAGCTCAGTTCTTTTCAATGATCTATCAGTTGAAAGATTTCGATTTGACAAAAAGGACATAAATTTTTCAGAATAGCTCTTTTGTTGAACTGCTGTTGAATGTGGTATAGCGGCCTTTTGCAGTTTATCTAGCTCATCGCTTGGTATATTGCTTGTCTTATCATTCGTAGTAGATACCCATGGTTGGGTTATTGAGTTTTGGAAATCAACTATTTCCTGGATTTGATTATCTGACAAACCGCAAATTGCTTCCCTGTCCAGTTGACTGAAATCAAGTAAACCTGACCACGCCATTTCACATATGCTTCTAACGCGTAATTAGTTAATGAAACTGTCAAAGTTAATGATTGATGAATCCAGGTTACATTTGAATTTGAAGGACCGTCCAGCAATGGAACAATCATAGATTCTTGGCTTGATCCTAAAACTATCCATCAATGAGACAATCATAGTTTCAGTGTTATAGATTTTGAAGTCTACAACAATGACACTACGGCACTTGAACATGTCCATCAATGTCTAATTGCTATGTACGAGTCCGCTAACGCGGACTCGTACATAGCAATGCCATTGATGGACTATTCGCTGTGTCGTAGTTATTCATTGCTTCCCAGTTCATTTCAATGACGCATAATATTATTAACATAGCTTTTTTCGGGCAACAATGTAGGACATTTTCAGGCGCTTACCTGCCCTCTACTGTCCTACATTGCTGCCCTTAAAAATCCATGTTAAAGTTATATTAGAATTTCGTGACAAGAGGCACACTAACATCAATGAGTTGTTGTACTCCAATTTGCTAACGCGGACTCAATTGCTGTTTTCATTTTTCGTACAAACATGTGCATGTATGTATACATGAACGACACATTTGGTTCTCAGACGGTGTGAAGGGCAAAATGGCAGTTGTTATACAGCTATGGCAGGTTAACCCATAAATGTGTGGTGACATTCAGCCATTTTCCTGTGAACTTAGTTAAGAGGCATTAATTCTTGTATTCCTACATTTCATATTTAGCCTACTTATGTCTGCAACTTGCCGTTCTCAGCTTATCAACTGGTCATGAAAGTTTTCAGCTAGATTTCCAATGTTTGTAATTCCCACACCAGATCGCACAGCACTATGAATTTGGAAGGTATTAGTCGCATTCTTATCTAAGTAGTCTTGACCTGAAAGATGGTAGATGGTGGTTTCATCGCTATCCTGTTTTGTCTTGCAATAGTTTTGTCACCGCCGTCCCACTGTTGTGCCAAAAAAGATTGACAGGTCTGCAAGAATGTTGAAATCTTTCAAAGTATGCTAATCCATTTTGCAAAAATTTTATCTTGAAGCAGTTTTTTCATACAGCGCCATCCTGCTCTGAAGAATGAAAGGAAGTGCGAATAATTGAAATTGAAGATTCTCGAGCATTATTGTCGTGCCTTAGAGCGAATAAGCTATGACGTCAATGATTGAAAGACGAAATCTTCGGTGTGCCTAGACAAGATAATTCAAAGCTATCATTGAATTTGTCATTTTTGAAGAATTGTCGAAGCAAAGGAAGCTCCAATATCAGTCCTTGTGAAACATGATAATAAGTCACTCTTTGCGTAGTCGTATTTCCTATTCTTGTGTGATTTCTCTCTAATTCTTTCAAAATATTGAATGAAATTAGAATAAAATTAAAAAAGAAATTAGACAGAACAAATAAATTCAAACTTGAAGCAATGTAGCCGCGATCTAGTATATTAACATATTCATAAGTACGCCGCAGGTATTGACAAACCTCGAAAGTAGTGTTCTCATCATGGAGTGCAGCAGTGTTAATACAGCACGGAAGTATCCAGTGACTCTAGTGATCGAGTCATGAAATATACTCACAGTTCGCGGTCGATGACATTGCATGCATGCTGCAGGTTTTCAATGTTTTAGGATGTTCTGTTCTATAGTACATGCATGTCTCAGATATTTAAAATTATTAGGGTCCTTCCTTGCCGCACACAGGATTCATCTTAATAAGAAACTGCTGTCAATGAATTTTGTGGCTAAATTATTTTGACTGTGGACATTTTTATGGATTGTTCCCAAGCAAATTGCTACTCAGATTGATAATAATAAAAATTCATTTCTTTTTATCCCGCTTTGCGAAAAGATTCAACATTAGAACATTAGAATCGTTAGATGCCAATTGACGTCGTTGATCTTCAGTATTCTAAAAACTCATCAATTTTTTTCTTGACGCCAACTAGTGAATTGTATGACTAATGACAGGACAGTCGAACCTGTCTTATTGCCAATTCGAGGGATCGGCATAAAAATTTGCATTTACACAGGTTTTGCAATAATAGAGGTTACAGACGAAAACATCTTTTTATTACGATTTTTAATTGTTGCATCCATGCGTTATATCAAGGAAAAACTTTATGGACTATTAATTGCTTAGAAAAGAATATGCAGGCCTACACTGCTTGCAGTACATGCATATGATGTTAATGAATAGAACTGTGTACAGAACTCATGGATTCCTACAATTTAGGCCTACACGTACAAAGCATTGTCGGTGCACTACACACAGTACCGGCACGGTATAGTCTTGATAGTCTTATCAATCCTAAGTGAAGTCATAATCTTTTCAATGACGTCATTTATACGGTTTACAAGTACGTGTAGGGAAATTTACTCCGACAAAGAAGTACTGCGACATAGGATAGGCCTCCTTTCAATATGCGTGTTGATAAGAATACCTATCTCAAGCAGTTTGATATTGAGCTGTCCTGAATTAACCAAATACAATAATTACAATCGACTTCTGATGTTCATAACTTCCCCAAAACATGTAGCATTATACAAAGTGAGGAGAAAGAAAGCTTATGCGATCCGCATAAAATCTACACGTTTATGTGTAGGCTGCTTATAATATAGCCTAGGAAATATAGCCTAGGTGAAGAGAAGGCCTACATAACTTATGAATTTCATTTCAAACATTATTTGACAATATTGGATTGTTATTTTATCTCAACGCTTATCACAGATTGAGTGTTCTGGCAATATGGAAGGTAAAGTCTTTGAAGGGACCGCGAAAATTCATTGACATAAGACAAGTTGCAATAACAGAGGCTGCATGGCTATGATAAAGATAGGAAAAAATTGGGACCGAAACATTTTGTTGCAATGTGACAGGTTCGACTGTATTTCGCAGTGCTATGAAGTGGTTATGAATAGTTATTCTTGATTTCTAAATAGAATTATTGGCTTGATGACGCATTGTCCACTTTTTTGCGTCACCAATTTCATCGCTTGATGACACTTAAAAAACCATGATAAACTACGGTTGGGTTGTGATTAGCTTTAGGCGAAGGTATCGTTCAAGCTAAAAAGTTAAAAAGTTAAAGTTAAAATTGAAAGATTTTCTCGAGAAATCGCACGTTTGCAAGCAATACAATATTCTAATAATTATGACAATTACACAATTATTCATTAATCAATCACTTTCGACCTACCTGCACTGAACGTTATGAAAATAGTAGTGGTATATGACAATTTATTTCCAGTTTCGTAGTCTGCGGATACCCGATTGCGTGTAACTACAAAACAAAATAGAAAAAAGGTTTCAATGAAATTGTTTTCTCCATGTCTCGGAGGAGGTATAGTTATCCTTTTCATTACTCCAAGGGTGATACTGAAAGCAATTAATGACTGACAAAATCCCTACCCTTGCTCGGATTGTTGAGGTCTGGATGATAAGTCATTTGCACTACTAACTGACTTTGATAGTAGTGTCATTTTCACACATACTTACCCAGCTAGGGGCAACATGATATTATTATTCATTTCACCTTTCAGGCAGTTCAGTTCTCTTCATGCGTAAGGGAACCTTCTTCAGATTCTTCATTAACTGTATAACTTGTTAGACCGCACTATCGGTAGTAATTCGGGCAGAACCATTGACCTATTTGATATAATTTAGTCAATGGCAGAAGATATTTTGCTTGCATGATGCGGAAGTTATTCGAGCCATGCTTTTAAGTGCAGTGCCTTGCATGGAAATGAAGAAAGATAAGTCAGGCGATATTTCTTGGCGCTACTAAACAGAAATCATGTCCTTTATTAATTAAGTGATTGATTATTATAGTACTTTTTAACTCATCCGATGTATGCGCGAAGCCTTAATTTTCTAAGCTCTTTGAAGCGTCCCTATCGGTCCTGGAAAGGCCTGGAAATTTCAAAACTATACTTGAAGGAGAACATACTCAATAAGGAAAGAATTAAAACCAATGGAAGAAAGATCTATTGAAAGTCAGCGGGAGCTGTTAGATGAACAGACTAAGGCACTGCATATTCTTTTTCGTGATATTAAGAAAGCTACATTGCTCCTTTGATTTTTATTCTCTCAGCAAAATACTATGATGCATGTAGAGTTTATTTTTGTTATGTCGTTCCAATCTCCGAAACATTGTCTTTGGTGAAACAATCGATTTCATCAATTTGATTTGCACATACTTTCTTTTATTTATCTATTTTTGCTAAATTCTGAAAGTATGGAGGCAATTGTTTTGTACAAACAGACCAAAGATTGTTATGATGACGTTCTAAACTAATTGATTGATTTTAGAAAATTTAGTTATGTATACTTTGGCCTATATTTTATCGGTGTCTTGTTAATACTGCCTTCCCTATGTTTGTTTTTATCATCATAGTACGAGATATGATAAGTTTTCATATTCTTGTTAGATGTCAAAGTAATGAAAAATCTCTACATCACTTTTCCTTGATTTGATCATGTATCACGTGTAAACTAAGGAAATAGGAAGAAATACAATTAAAATTCGGTCACTACTTTTGAGTTTAAAAGTCCTGGAATTAACCCTGTTGAAAGGAATTGTAAGAGTTTGATGTATTTCACGTAATTTTATACATTTCAATCGTTCATAGGAATCAGCTGTTCCGCTGGTGATAAAATAGATTATAATCAAAGTTCAACAATTTTTCAATTGCATGTTAATTTGCATTTAAAACTGAAATGATTACTTTGGGTTACTATTACGGCAATGTTTTTTGGGACAAATTGACTTAAAGGTTCGTATGACCTTAAATGAACTGCTTTCATTTCATCGTTGTGCGGTATAAGATGTTAAAATCATCCGGAATGATGAAATAATCGCAGAGAGCCGCTCAGTTGTCCTCAATCTATCATACCGATGTCTTACTGAATCTCATGAAGTATTTCGGTTGTATGATTGTATTGAGATGGCCTTCATACAAGTAATTGAGAATTTTAAGAATGAGAATTTTCTCTTCAATGTCTTGGATTGGTTGTTCAACTTTCCTAATTGAAAAGACGAGTTCCTTGTCTTAAAACATTCCCATTACTGTGTCTCCGCAAGAGAAAGGTCATCTCCTTGTTGTTATTCCAGGCTGGTACGGATGGCCCAGATTCAGGGAAGAAATCCCACGTTGCAGCTCCTATTGACCTTGCTGAAGAGGCACGAAGCGGGCGACTTCCAAAGTTGACAGTTCCTGTGCTCCGTGAAGAGATGCGGAAAGCCAAAATCATTGCATCAGGAACTAAGAAAGCCGATCTCATCGAAGCTATCTTAGCCCATTATCGCTGACACTTTCCTCTTTTCTATAAACACTTGGAAGATTTTGCACTGTTTATGTACAATGAAATACAATTATGAACTTTCAATCAGTCTATTTGAACAATTCCTGACGGATTTAGAAAAATGATATTCCGTTTGTGTACCGCTTATGGAGATGTTGAATAAATGCGATTTAACCTGGACTGCATCGGTCTCTGAAGCGCGTCGGTCGATATTTCCAAGTATTGTTTAGAATCACCGGAAATCACCGCTCTACCAGCACATCGTTTTTCCTTGAGTATTCATTTGCTCTAAAACACTCGCCTTGTACCACAAGTAGCAACAAAAAGTTTTCAATCGTCAATTTTTCGATAATTGACACATTTTCGAAGCTTTATTGAATTTCGTAAATATTTCCTTGATTATAGTCGAGCAGCCAAACCTAGTTTCTGCAGGGAGCGAGGCCGAAAATGAGACCTTCACAGAATGATGTAGACCTTAAGTCTGCTGCGAATCACCACGTCTGCCGAGTTCTATTTATATAGCTATACTATATAGCTATATTATATATTTATATAGCTATATTTATATAGCACTGTCTACTTGTCAGACAGGATCAAAGAAAAACACATGTTAATCCAATGGGACGCAGATTGCAGCTTTTGCTTGAGATGAAATCTTCTATGTTTTCGCTTCCCAACTGGAAAGTATTAAGTCTAGCGTCATTATTTTTGACATGTTATGTCTTCAGGTCATTTCCTATGATTTACATGTGCCATTATCATGCTGCTGATCGGCAATGTATGTGAGAATGTGGATAAAGTTGCTCAAAATGTTTGTGTTTGCCGACATGAAGAGGCTCGTCAAATCTAAATGTGTTTAGCTTTATAGACAGGGGTGCATGAACATGAAAGGGAATGACCTGAAGACATTCCATGTCAAAAATTATGATTGGGCGTAATAATTTTCATTTAATCAGAGAAATCATGGAAAATTTCATTTTGCCAAAAACTGCAATCTCCGTTGGATTAACATTGATTTTCTTTGATCCTGTCTGACAAGAAGAGGGACTCATTAGAACTCGTCAGACGCACCGATTCATAGTATGCAGAAGATGTACATCGTTCTGTGAAAGTCTCATACCGAAACTCGTTCTGGCTGCCGAACCAATACTGACACTTAAAATATCATTTTCACTGAGAATACAGGTCAACTTTAACCGCTGATACATGTTTGCCAATTTGCCAACGTCTGGTAAGCGCACTACAGTCGCGGAGACCTCACTTTCGAACGAAAACGACAACGCGATCTACGAAGCGACACACCGGACATACATAGCAATCTATAAAAGTATTAATTCGTTTGAAGTACGTTAAATACTGGGACATGGTGACTAATGGTCATGGTGAAAAAATTCACTTTCCTTTATATTTATTGACCGATGGTAAGTCAATAGTTATTTACACAACAAGTGCAAAGTATCCAGCTTTATTGCATTTTTTGAGATCAACATGTCTATGCACGAGCCCGAAGGGCGAGGTCATAGTTTGTTGATGGAGAAAAATGCAATTAAGCTGGATATCTTTGCACGAGTTCTGTAAGTAACTTTATATTTCACAGAACTACCAGAATCTATGATCATGATCCTTAACATGATTTGAAAATCAAACCAAAGCAATTTTGAAATCAGATAGCCTGCTTCTCTGTCCATTGTACATGCATTTCTATGCAAATTCTATGCATGATTTTCGTTGTAGAGGATGAAAAACTTTCTATGTGCTAATGTATTTCAATGAAGAGTGTAATAGTGATAGAGATACAGCACTTGAAGGGTTGCTAATCATTTTCCTGCACGAGTTTTCTAGATATACGCACGAAGCGAAGCTGAGTGCGTATATCTATGAAAACGAGTGTAGGAAAATGATATAGTAACTCTTCAAGTGCTATATCTATTTTATACCATTTTCTATAAATATCTGCGACTAGCATTGGTCAGTATATGGACTCCTAGATATTTGATCTCTTAATTTTTTAAATCTCTTAAAAGAATGCAGGATAACTTATTCATTTTCAAATCTGGAAAGTAAAGACAAGGTTGAATTTAACGATGAATGATCTCACAGAAGAACTTTTTCTCTCAATGGAAGGACATAACACGCATAGACGATTCAAGAAAAGATCTGACGAAGAAATAAACAATATGATCCAAAATTCCAAACCAAAAAATACAGAAAAGTCAACAAAGTGGTGCATGAAAATCTTTAATGATTGGAAAGAAAATAGACCAGAAAATATTCCTGATATAGTCGAAATGACCGACAATGAATTAAACAGCTGGCTGGCCCGATTCATATCGGAAGCATGTAAAGTCAATGGTGAAGAATACCCAGCCAAAACGCTTTATTTGATCGCATGTGGAATATTAAGACACGTGATAATGGAATACAAGATAAAAACATTTTAGACTTTCGAGATAACCGTTATACATACTTCACCAATGCTCTCGATAGTCGCATGAAAGATCTCACGTATCGAGGTATTGGTATTGAAACGAAACAAGCAGATGTGTTTTCTGAAGCGGAAGAGGTCGAAATGTGGCAGAAAGGTGTTTTTGGAAATTGTTCAAGCGAAGTATTGCAATACACCGTATATTTTTATAATTGCAAATTATTCGGACTACGTGGAAGGGAAGAGCACCACGACCTGCAAGTCAATGACTTCATCATTGGAAATGATAGTGATGGAAAAGTGTATATTAAATACACCTCAAGATCAAGAAAAAATTTTAATGGTGGTCTAAGGCAAATACATTTTAAACCAAAAGTTATCAAACATTATGACACTGAAGGGAGAAAGTCTATCATATCTCTGTACAGAGAATATTTTCAAGCATTGGGGGAAACTGAAGGCCCATTCTACTTGAGGACTCTTCCAAACTTAATGAACTCAATTCGCTTTGGCAAACAGCGTGTTGGAGTGAATACACTCTCAAAAATTTTACCTATCCTTGCAGCAAGGGCGAATTTGAAAGGGAATTATACTAGCCATTCGGGTAAGGCTACATGTGCTACAAGACTGTCAGAAAATAGTCTCGACGACAAAATAATTAAAAAGCGACTCGGAAATCGCTCATCGAAAGGATTAGAAGCATACAAACGAAGACGAGATGATGATTACAATGCCTCTATTGTTTTGAATCCTCCCGACGTTTCACCAAATTCAATCCCAACCCCAGAGTTAAAACCGAATTTTGAAGATTTAGAACCGACTTTCTTCAGTGAAATAATGGAATGTGGACCCCCTCCTCAATCTTCGAACAGAAACGACAATCAAAATTATTCTGGAATCGCACAACCAGCTCAGAACTTTTATAATTGTTGCTTCTATGTTTACAGAAAGTGATGTGCATGTATATTTTGTATATAAGATTCTTCGTTATACATAGATATCATAAGCTTCGTTATACTGCACACTTTTCAGTTATACTGCACTGTTTTAAGGTAGTTATAGCACTCTAAAATACATAGCACTGGGAACTGAAAATGGTATAAAGACTGTTTATTGCACTCTTTGAAATTTATGCACACTTTGGAAAGCATAAACTATATTATGGAAGCAATGATCATAGAGATTATAGCACTGTGAAATATAAATGTATGTAATGCAAAAACGATAGATGCATGTAGGCTAATTTGAAAAAAAAGTCGAATTGCCAATTCTGCTGCTTTTGAGTAAAGTAGTTTTTTCTGAATATTTCGGTTAAATCTTGTTGAAATTGACTTGACATCTGAAATTGCGGAAAATGAGACCGCTTTCGGTGTGCTTTTCAGTTTTACTCAATTTCACTACAGCATGTAGTAGCTAAATGTTCTCAAGAAGAGGCATCCCACATTGTAAAAAGAGTAACTAATTAGTCCTTTAATTTTATAAATAGTGTTAATCTTACGTGTAAAAAAGTACAATATATTCACGTCCGTAATATCACTAGGTAACATGCCACTAAGAGTCAGAAATCACTTGATCTGATGCTGTTAAAACATGGAGCATGTTTATGAATACGCGCGGGCGAGCGTTTATAGTTTGCGCGTCGTCTACGATTGTCTGCGTTGCCACTTGAACCACGGATAAATCGCTAAGCATGTTCTGTCTTCCCTGAGTATGAAATTGAGGTCCTCACATTGTTTAGCCTCTGATATATGCAGACACATAAGACGCAAAGTCTACATAACAGGACTGCCAACTATACTAACTTAGCCTATATAACAGATGTTGCAGCAATATCCCGTAAAGCCACGGATGTTTGGGGTCATGTGTAATTACGCGTAGTTTACGCGTGAATTACGCGTAATTGAGCGTGGCATGTCACCTAGTGATTTATTGCGCCCTACACTGATGTTCTGCACGGGCTTGGATATATTTGACCTCTTCAGGGTATTCAGATTATTCCCAAACACGACACAGTTGTGGGATGCCTGCAGAAGACAAAATCATGGGGTCGCCAGGATTGTTTTCTATCGATCGAGTGTAGCCTGCTTAACGTTTTTACATTCTATGATGTATTTTCGAAATAGGCTACCATTTTCTCTAATACACGCCGCACATAAAAGTAGGCGATTGCAAACAAAGGTTGTGGCGCTTATTAGAGGAAACACGTTGCTCCGTCGTTAATTTTTTTGTTTCAATTAGGCTTATTAGCGCATGGATTGTGTATCAAAATGCACACTTTGATAAGAGTTACAGCGGTATAGGCTGCGTATAATCGACAATTTAACAATAGGTTATGTGGACCTACTGGGTTACGACTGTAGAGGAAAATCAGATCTTAATAAAACACAGAAATGAAAAGTGAAACATTCAAAAACTGAAATCCTATCATAGAAAGACTATAGCCTACCTGAAGATGCTTTGTGGTAGGCTACTTTTTGCGTTATCTTGGTAGACTCATAGCTATAAGCCTGTATACGTTTTGGTCTCTATTTTTCAAATGTGATTGAGCAAACGAGTTGGCCATTTGTATTCAGTTAAAATTCAGCTTAATTGCTGGGACTGACTAAAAAGGCAGCAAAAATGATAGGCCTACATGAAAATATCCACTTAATTTTATCTTCTAATAATCGTCCAATGACGACTGGCCTTGAATTGCACGGCGTGAACAATTATTGAAATAAATAGGACTGACCATTTACTGAAAATAGCACTGAATAAATTTCCATCTGTTCGCTAGCTACTGTGCGCATTTAAAACTGCTCTGTTTATTTGAAAGTCTTTTCGGGCATACTTTTGTCACCTTTTTCATATCACAACCTAACTAAGTATTATATTCGGTGAATTTTTAGCATACCCACACGGTACCATTTTGCACCATGTTCGCTCATTACAAATTTCGGACATGACTTTTATGATCTCTTATTCAGTTCAAAACTCTGCTCTGTTAGTCTGAATTTGATTTCAAAAATTTCAGCATAGCTATCATGGATAATGCATATCAATTGTTCAGTGAGAAATAACACATTCTGTGTAAAACACTGTATAGAATGCTGTTCTCTCGTTACCTACTTTGCGTTTGCTCGTTACACCCCATTATTATCTTTTTGACATCACAATTTCCTGCAATGAATTTTGAATGAAGGTATTGCAGTTGTAGCCTATTATCGAAATACAAACATTTGCTCTTCACAGTCTTCAGAGAAAAGTGTCTGTAATGTAATTCGGTTAAAACCAGAAATATAGGGCTATACGCACATGGTAATGCACGAATAATGAACTCGCGAAAGTCGACTTGGAGATTTTCAATGACGCAAGTCGGACAATTTGACGCAGAAAACCATTTTTACCAACTGAATTCGTCACTTCAGATACGTGACGTGACGCAAGTCGGTCTTTATGACGCAAATGGTATATTAGACGCAAGAAGTATATTTGACTCAAGCTGACGTAAATGAAAATTGAAGTCAGACTTTTTGACGCAGTTCGTATATTTGACTCAAAATCATGAAATAAATTCTGAAAACTTCCTGACGCGTCCGAACAATTTGACGCATTTGGTATATTTGACTCAAAAACGATCGATAATGCAATGCGGTATATTATTATCTAAATATGCGGTCAGAAGTTCTCTCAACAATTTTATGTATGGAATAAAGCGCTTATTTCAAAAGAACAAGTTAACATGGAATCAAATAGGCCTATATCAAATGATGCCCAAGATTTACAATCTTAGTTCAGACAGAGGTTCATGGTAAATTTTGCACAACAGAAATATGGCGAACATGTTTTCTTCCAATTCAATGTTATCCACTGTTAGAATTATTTGTCAGGATAATTTGCTTTAAGTTTCAATGATCATCACTCTATAAATGAGCTAATCACAGGAGTAATTTTCTGTCATCTGGAACATTCATTCATCGTAATCGAAATATAATTTGCAGAATGTTCGAATCGATTAATTAGAAAATTGCCATCTCATGTCAAGTAATGAGACCGAAAAGCTGACACTCTGTTTATCAGGAGGGCAACGACATGGCCTGAATAGTAGGCCTTGCCTACATTCTTTGGTTTATTCACGGGATCGTCAAGTAGGCAAGTCATTCCTTGAAAATGCATGAAACTGAAGGACTTGTGGAATTGAAACTGAGAAATTGTTTAGGTCTAATTTTTGGAATATGAATTTCGCAAGGAAGTGGAGGGGAGCACAATATGGAAGTTACAATATCCGAAAGCAATGGACCTATTGTCAATAAGATCTTTGTAAAGGGATAAAACAGCAGAGCATTTACTGGCCTCACACCAAGTGAGCAAAAATTAGAGGAAAAACTTGACAACAATAATAAATATGAACAGGACAAAGAACAAGAATAGAAGGATATCAGCAGATGTCACTTCCCTTTCAGGCTATGGTTTTCAATGATTTTTGTTATTTTCTTGATATTGTTATTTATGAATTGAAGCCAAAATAGGCTACCAAAATTCACTCAAAGCATTCGATAGGGCTCTGAGGTTCTAAAAGATATTTTTATATGCTGGGATTAGAAAATGAGAGAATCTAAAAAAACAAGAAATCGTAGTGGGCAGCAATGGTATGAATACACATATAGACATACGATAATTAGACTTATAAAATATCTGTCACATGCATGTGCAGATATCATCATTACGAGAAAATTACTGTCTACTTTCGTCTACATTGTACCATAGCTAAGTTACGCACGATGATGATGCTGAAGCACTGCATGTCGCCTTCTTTAAATCGCACCCCTCCGAGCAAACGGATACCCGATCAGTATCATATAGTTTCTCCGGATATCCACGGATCTTCACGGCTGAACGGATGCACACCATTATTTCTACGTCAGGAGCCGCTTGGATATCCAGTTTATCTCCGCGGATAACAAATTTTTATCCCAAGGAGATCCGTATCTAAAAAGCGGATATGTTTGATATCCAACCGATATCTGGTTCGTTGTTTTTGACGGATATCCGTGCTATCGGCTGTGCATTCTGGTTATCTGCCTGGCATCCCTTTGTTAACAATGGATATGTAGCAATCGCAACTTCGATGTCAGTTTGCTATTAAATCAAAAAAGTTATCAGTTAGCCAAGCTGCTTTATTATTATCCAATCTTACTAATTTTCATCGATATGACGGCCTGTTCACGTAAAAAGGATTTTCAAATTATATCTTACATAAAAATCAAAATGTCAATGTCTGATAAGTTGAACATTCATCTTTGTCACTGAGGCTTGGTTTCATAGATTTTATTAATATGGCCTCTCTGAAACGTAGGTTAATGCTGTTTGTATCAAACGCTATGATTTTGACTGTAAACGGGAAAGCTATGATAGGAGAGCAATTTAGGTGATGTTTGAGTACACTTGAGTCTTTGTTTGTGGCATGTTCCTTAATGCGTGTATGGAGTGAACGGACTGTACTCCCGATATAAATACTTTTACACGTTTTGCATGTTATTTCATACACTACCATAGCTCTCAAACAAATGTTGCTGTCAGCAATAACGCACTGATTCAATTTACACTTATGTTTGGAATGTGATTTTCTATTTACGAATGGCTTTGAGAAAATCACATTCCAAACATAAGTGTAAATTGAATCAGTGCGTTATTGCTGACAGCAACATTTGTTTGAGAGCTATGGTAGTGTATGAAATAACATGCAAAACGTGTAAAAGTATTTATATCGGGAGTACAGTCCGTTCACTCCATACACGCATTAAGGAACATGCCACAAACAAAGACTCAAGTGTACTCAAACATCACCTAAATTGCTCTCCTATCATAGCTTTCCCGTTTACAGTCAAAATCATAGCGTTTGATACAAACAGCATTAACCTACGTTTCAGAGAGGCCATATTAATAAAATCTATGAAACCAAGCCTCAGTGACAAAGATGAATGTTCAACTTATCAGACATTGACATTTTGATTTTTATGTAAGATATAATTTGAAAATCCTTTTTACGTCATATCGATGAAAATTAGTAAGATTGGATAATAATAAAGCAGCTTGGCTAACTGATAACTTTTTTGATTTAATTTAAATATGCTGCTTAAAGAAAATTATATCTCATTATTGAATATCAGTTTGCTATCCCTACGCTGTCATCTACTCGTAGTATTTGATTTCGATATTCGTTGGTTATACATTCGATGCGTGAAGCTATCCGCAAATGATGAACAATCCAAAAACCAACTAATCCTCAGATCGGACAGATAATTGTAATCTATACAATCCGGTGATCCACTGGCTTCTGGCACAGTTTTTGACTGAAAGCCGAATAACGATTCTCATCTTGCCTACTTACACATACACACAACTAAAAATATTCATGCAATTCATGCAATAACAGAAAAAACAGACAAAAATAACAGAGATGCCGACAAGTCTCAAGCAACGTAATTTTTAATCCAGTGGATACAGCAACGCGTCCATGAGGATTCAAAACTATCAACTGTGAGGTATACATGAAAAATTACTGAAAATACTTGTATTTTTCAACATTAGGAGGCTTGTCAAATCTGAATGTGAATAGCCTCACAGATAGATTTGCGTGCATAGAAAATGATCTGAAGAAACTGCATATAAAAAATCTTAGTCATATTGCATTGAAATGTGTTTTCTTTGATCGTGTCTGACAAGATAAGGAACCGGATAGAACTCGGCAGATACGCAGCTTCGTGGTAGGCTTATTTCATTCTGTGAAAGTCTCATTTTCGGCATCGTTCCTAGCAGAATCTCGTTGTGGCTGTTTGACTATTTCTGTGGAACTAGTGATCTTTGAACTCGTGCGATCAGGCCATAGAAATGGATTACGCCTATTCATGTATTCGACCGCTCTGTGTCACTCGAAAGGAAGTAACAGTGAAGATATATTACCTTTCAAATGACAGCCTAAATCATCGGCGCGTAGCACCAGAGCACCATAGCACTAAAATGTCTATGGTATACGAGTTATGCCATAGAACGTAAAAATATCAAAATACATCAGAGAAATGTACGTAGATGCGTAACATCGAAACTCAACTCCAGTAAAATGTATACGGCAAGTCAATTGTTATTATTTATAATGACATTACAACCATTGTTAAAATTGAAAGTTATGTTTGGTCTCATTGCAGTTGATGCATTCGTTGTTGATACGCTTGCCATTTCACAAATTTTCTTACTATCTAAAATAGCTGAGCAGTTCGACAACAGATAGTCGTTAGTTCGTTTGTAGTTGCGAACTCCAATAGCACTTTGATGCCCGGTGTGCTCCATGATGAGTTGTTCATCGACATTCGATTGATATAGGCGACTCGCACAGGTAGCTCTGAGACTATGGTTAGTTTTTCTGCCATCAATTCCAGACAGAGAACAGATGTCTTTCATAAATTTACTCAATGAATTTTTGCCAATCGGCCTGGTTGAAAACCAGCATCCATCTTTCGGTTCTTTGAGCGGCTGCAGATAAAATCCCGTTGTTCTTTTTGATCGAACTGAGATAAACTTCGTGAAAAGATCGATGTGACTTTTCCTCCCGTCGCTTGAAACATTTTCAAAATGAACAACTTTCTTTGGAGATTTTCGCATATCCCTTAAACCTCCACTAAATGTATTGGAAAATTTCTCACTGTAAATGAGGCAGCGTTTACCGTTTCTTTCTGTCGCTTCGAATTGGTCAATTGTCAACTCAGTGTGCTCACTTCCACCTCTTAAAGCGAAATGTATTCCATTTAGGTAGAACAGCGTCTTGATTAGCTGCGAAGGACTTTCATCTCCGAAAACAGAAGTCCACATCTTCTTTTCTTCCTCTTCTGAAATGATTTCTGCGTGTTTGCGCTGCAGCCCTACACCATTTCTCGTGGCGATCTTCATCGCAGCATCCAAACTTCGTGTTATGAGATGAAACTTATGTTCTTTGAAAAAATCCACACTTCGATTACCATCGCGATTGATGTGATGCTGAATCCCGGAAACAATGCTGACGAGACTAGTTGGAGAATAGCATCCTCCGCCATCCTTTCTTGTTTCATGAATGAAGCGAGATACATTGTCAATAAGTTGTTAATCGGTCAAATTTTGTACTTGCACATCTGCATTGAACCTTTGTTTATACCAATACGTAAACATATTGATCGCCCACCTATCACGTTTGACTGTGTTCTTCGGGATTACCTGATTGTTCGTGTCATTAATGCTATCGATTTCAACAAATCTGTGCTGTTGCTGATTTTTGCTTGTTGTTGGCATTTGGTTGTTCATATCAGGAAATTGAATTTCACTAAAATTGCAATTTTGGTCGTATGATGTTTCATTTATCATTCGTTGAATTTGCTCTTCGGAGAGTCCGCTGATCACAGGATGCCTATCAAAATTCAGCATACCATTCCAAGCCATCGCTTATGATTAAATGACTATGCGCAATCTCATAATATTCTTTGAAATTTGAATGTAGTATTGAATGAAATAGCGTCCGGATTTATTTTTTGTCCGGGATATATCTAAATAGATCCCTGAAGGTGACATATTGAATCCTATGGTTTAACATAGATAACTCATGACCATGGAGTGAGATATCAAACTTAAATCCCTCCAGCCTTCGGTAGTCGGGATTTAAACAGATATCTCCCTCCAGCGTCATGAGTTATCTACTACCTAGCACCTGGATTAGACACGCCTTACATACATGTAAGTTGGCCGCCTAGATACTCGAAAATGCATTGAGGAAATAGCAAAGTAATTTCAAGATATCATTAACACAGAGATAAAGTCAATTTTTCATTGAAAATCTAGAAATCTATCATTTCACTTTGCAAAATAATTTTTGAAAAAATGACCATATCTCTGTGTTAATGATATCTAGAAATCAATTTGCTATTTCCTCAATATATTTTCGAGTATGAATTTAGAAGTCTATGTTTGAATATCTAGGGTTAGGATGGCGTGGTAAGTTTCAAAATATCATTTGTTATCATGGCCTTTTTGACGACGTCTATATTGACTTCAGCAAATTTCCTGATGGTTGCATAACTGGACTGACCTTGGAAGAAATTGATGACTATCTTTCTAACATTGAGAATGAAGAAAGACTCAAAAGCATTGAAACGAACACCCAAGAGGCTCATTCCTGTTTGGATAACACATCAACAGCAACACAAACAAAATTTTATGTTTTCAAGTTTAAAGAATTTCTAAGAAAAGAAGGATTGAATGCAGATTTTGAAAGTCAAGACAATAAGACCCTGTTGAAATATCTGCAGTACTGGCTCCTCAATTCAAAAAGGAAAGATGGCAGGAATTTCAAGCCCCAAACATATAACTGCATGAAAGCTGCAATACACAGGCATGTACTAACAACAACTGGTAGAAGTATAATTGGAAATCCGGATTTTGAGCAGTTGAAGATTACCCAAAGTGCATGTACAACACGTTATCTGGAAGAACCAAGAACTACAGAAGAAAGAGAATCGGGATATAAAGACATCAACGAAAAAGATATGAAACTGATCAATACATATTTCAACCGAAGTGATCCAGTCAGGCTGCAACGAGAAGTTATATTCAAGATTATTTGGCACTTCGGATTTCGCGGACGAGAATGGCTAAGAGGTCTCGACAAAAATTCCGTCATATTCTCAATTTGTCCTACATCTGGTTTGCAGTATGTTGACCTAAAAAAACCCCAGTTGTCAAAATGTACTAATTACAAAAAACCTAACGAAAGAAAATGCATTGTCATGTTTGAAAAGCCAGAAGATGAGCAGTGTCCATTCAAATTGATGAAAAAATACATTGATCTGAGACCAGCAACAGTTATATGCCTGTTTCCAAAACCACTTAAATAATTTCTTACAAGAACGATGGTATTCCGATAAAATGGTTGTCGGGAAGAATAATCTAGATGATGTGATGAAAAACATCTCGAAAGATGCTTCGCTATCAATGAAATATACTAATCATTGTATACGATCTTTTGTTGTTACGTCGTTGTCCGACGTAGGGGTTCCACCGCAAGACATTCAGATTGTGACGGGAGATGAGAAGTTAGAGACTATTGACCATTATACCAAGAAAATCAATGTTTCAAAGCGAATACGCTTATCAAATACCCTTACAGAGTGTTTGGATAAGAATCGTGAAGAAAAAAGAGCATCTAATGCAAAGGAATATTGATGTCAAAATTGCGAACAATGCAGAAATAGAAGTGAAAAGGAAAAATCCCGTAGCTGTTTTGGAAAAGGATGGTATGAAACTTTCGTTTTTTATGTAAGAATGTTAGACTTTTCTATTCATTGTTATAAAGCGTTATATGACTTGTGGATGTCTATTGCAGGCGGGCATTAAATGGCATTTAATGCCCGCCTTTTTGTAATGCATTGAATTGCCAGTGAAATTTCTTTGTATTAAACGGGAACTGCTCCATTTAATTTGGTTTTAATAGACATCTTGCCCTGAATAGCTCGATTAAATGACTGAAATCAATGATGATTTTCTACAGAGCCCATGCAGCTCAGAACATTAAAGCATGTCAAGCTTGAGATATCTACCAATCATAACTGCGAAACATAGGAATCTCCTCAATGACATTTTCAATAGGAACGAGAAGATGGATGGTGAAATGCTCCTACCTCAATGGTATCACATAGCAAATTAGACAGCCTTAATTGTCGTGAGGCATGCACTTCTAGGTACTCTTCTATAATATAATTGTCAATTCGAAGATGAAGCAAAACAAAAAATCCTTATAACGTTATGTTTCTGGTAACTTCTGCAACAGATCTTGACCAATTATTGTAAGGGTAGAATTCTTAAACCCACTGCGTAAATAACTATGCTTGTCCCTCCTGACGCTCTACTGACTTTCTGTTGATTCTTTTTAGCTTTTTTGCCCCTTAAGAAGCGTGAATACACGAAACGTCGGTCCTGTAAGCCTACATAGTTATTATTACAATTTTATAGCCAATAAATTCTTTAAGAAGATACCTCAACGTACTTTTGGTTCATCGTCTGTTTGCGACAATCGTATTCATCAAATACAGTGTGAATTCCAAAAACAATAATTAGTATTATAGGTAGTTATTTATAGTACTTTATTATAGTAGTTCTATATTAGTATTACAGTATCATAGAACAATGATAATGGCATTATTAGTTCTCCAACGTTATCAAAATGTTGCCATTAGTTCAGGCCTCCCCGGCCAAACTACAAATTTTTCTAGGCTTTTAAGTTTTCAAAAATCTCGAAATCTGTACGAGCGAGATCAAACAAAAATTGGAGACATTAATTTGGGTCGGCAGAAAATGGGAAACATCTTTAGCAAAGCTATAGCGAAGGATGTAAGCCTAATACAATCCATGAAGACTGGAGACAAACGGAATAAGATGAAAAGCAAGTAGGCCTATACATGTAGTCTACCAACTACGTTCAACTAGAATACTGCAGGTACTATAGTATCCCAAATCGGAATTCCCAGCTAACACACATGTAAATACAAATCTACTTGATGCACCACACTATCCCGAAGAAGGATTCTTCAGATGCCCTCACCGATATGCCCTCAAGCACAGTCTATTAATCAGGACTTTCGACTTTGATACTCAGAGAAATTGATAAGCCAGTCGCTGCAGTGTCGATTTTATCCTTCTAGATGAATTTTGATAACTATGAAGCAATGGGAAAAATTCTCCTAACAAATTATACTTTGGTGTAAATAAAGAATCCTTTTTAAGAGATGAAAGAAGAAATAGAGACGGGCTGATGATACCGCAGTACATGAAAAAGTACATGCATATGCTATACCCTCATTCAAGCTAAAATTCAAACCACAAGTCATATCCATTATTATAACAATGACATGAGATAAGTCATTGCTCAAAATGATGTACAATGTATCTTTCAATACAACCGAATTTCAATTTCGACCTAAAGTCTGATGTGCTTTATTGTCTTAGAGTATGATAATAAAGCACTATATTTGATTCAAAGCATATTTACCATTTGAAAGCAGTGCTATTTTTTCTCTTAGAAAATATAGCACCGGTGAGGAAAATAAAGTTCAGTTATCCTAGATCCACATTTGTCTCAAGTTAAATGATGTACATCTGTGATTTACGGCAACTCTAATTTCACAGTCCTAGATATATTTCAAGCATTGCACCATTTCTATTCAATATTATTCTCCTGGTGTCTGCTTTTGGAATTGTAATCAAATTATGTGCTACTCTGAGAGGTAGGCATAAGACTAATTTGCGCTATGCTTTCTACAGCAAAATGCAGCTTCAAAATCTGTTTCACGGCAGGCCTATGTGAAATGGAGAAGATCCTTTTCAAGAACTCATTGCTGCTTCGTTCCTATGCCGCTATCTAGTTGACTGCTTCTTGACAAGAATCCTTCCTTTCGGTCCATATTTCTCTACAACCAACCAAGTTTGTGTACATACGCATCAGGCTAATTGTATTACTTAAATCGATGAATTAATTTATAGATTATTTGCTGTTGTTAACGTGACTTTACTGTGTTTTGTAAGCTCACTGCTATATAGCCGTTTTTCATTTGAAGCAAAATATAAATTTATAGTAGAAATGTATTATAGTATGAAATTATTTTTTGTCCATTCCTGCAAATGCGAATGACACTATACAGGCTTATATTCGTAGCAGTAGGATGTTGCCAATTTTATGTTGCATTTAAATTCCAATGAACAGACAGGCGAAACATGGCCATACACGCTTTCCAAAAGTTATATGTAATTGAAGCAACTGCAAAAACGTGAATTGTGGTAAACGCCATTAAAGAAATGAAACTATTTTATAGCATGCAGCTACTTTGCTTTAGGGGGCTGGAAATGGACTTTCGCTTGTGACTACAAGCAATGACACACTACAATGACACACTACAAATGACACGCTTGTGATTACAGAACATTTAAGAAATCGTATGAGACTTGGCAGTTTTACTACCCGTTTGCTTATTTTCTGCACCCAGAAACTATACAAATATTTTTATATTTTGTAGGCCATTGAATATTGATACTTTGCGAACTTCTGCCAAATTATGGTTACATTATTGTGTATAAGGCACTTTGTGTATAAGGTACTTACTTTGGTATAAGGTGACCATTTGATCAAGATGAATAATTATAGGATTTGTATGGCAACTTGCCCTGAGCATGTTGACGCAGTTTTCATTTTCTGTTTTTACTGCATTTGTGCAAAATTTCTGCATGTCGCTAAGTGACGACTAAAAATTGCTGAGAGTTAATTGCCAAATCTGTCTAGTGCTCTATCATCAGTGTCTAACATATATTGGAAAAAATAATTTCTCGATTTAATATGATGCATTTATGCAAGACAGGCGGTCACCCTACTATATAGTCAGGGAATTCGTCACCTTGAAATCTACCCACTTCAATTAGATTATGGTAGCCTATTTATTGACTATCTTGAATAATAAATTCTAAGGGGACCTCGTCAACCAGTCCCTCTGATTCTACCAGGCCATATTTGCATGCAAGCATAAACTATATGAAGAGGTAGAGACGTTCTGTAACTTACTCTGTGATGGTTGATCGCGATTATGAATGCATGATTCTCCCTCCAACTTATTATGCAATCGTGAGTCAAATATTCAATATGCGTCAAAACGTCTGACTTGAGTCTAATAGTCCAACGTGTCAGAATGCCGTCGTGAGTCAAAAAGTATGACTTGCGTCAGTAAGAACGAAAATCTGGAGTCTCCGAAACCGAAACCGGTGGAAAGTATTGAAAGCATGTATTGAATACATCTCAGCAAAACTCACCTGTACACCAAATTTGGTGAGATGCGAGCGTGCGGAACAAAGTCCATTTGCGTCAAAAAGTCTGACTGCGTCAAAATGTCCAACTTGGCGTCATTTTGTCTGACTTGCGTCATCTACTGACTATTTGGAAGCGTTCAGCGACTTAAAAGAGCAGATGCAGTCGATTGATTCTTTCAGGTTGTCAAGAATTCCTTGTTTCTTCTTGACCCTGAAATTCCAGTCACACAGTTTTCTTCCATACTTAAAAGCTCCGTACTTTAGTTTATCCTCTTTTCATTATGTTCCTCTATCGGAAGTGTCTCTGTTTTTGAGTGCCTGATCTTCATATCTCCTTAGCCGAGAAAATGTTCTCCCCTCAGAAGTGACAGGCACTTCGGTGCTTGCCTGGTCAACTTCAAAACTGCGCAATATTGGCATTTAACGAATGAGGATATTCGTCATTAGTACACAAAACCTCGTTGCGGGAGCTATGATAAATTTGAAATGTTAATACTGTGTGTTCATGCTGGCATCGATCGCTATTTTAAATCTCGAGGCAGCGTAGTGATGTGGTGCGTCGTAGTTATCTGATTAGCTATGTACGATGGTAAGCATGCATTTTGAAACTCAAACTAGTTCAAGTAATCTTATCGGACTCAAAACTACCCGGGTTGTCAAAACTTGATAACAATTCAAAGTGCTTCAAAGTTCTATAAACGTACTAACTATTTTAATGTTACTTTGAAGTTGCTTCAAAACTATAGGAAAATTAAGACGAGAACTAAACTTTACGAAGTTAAGTATGTATGCAACTTTGAAGTCAAGTGAACATTATATCATTAAAGTTATCGTCGAATTACTTTAAAGCTGATTCGTAAAATTAAATAAGAATTCTTATTAGCAAGGTATACTGGAGAATGTGATGAAAATGTCACTTCTTTTGTACACGTAAATGAAAAAAAATGCTAGCCAATGATTCAATTCTGATTGGTGTTTCGACTTTTCATTTAACTTGTACGAACTTCAAAGTTTTCCTAATAGGATTTTAAAAGTTTATAACAAGTTTCATCAAAGAGCGTAACATTCTTATGACGCACTTGCGACCCGGGTAGTACATCACTTTATGTTGCATGCCTGCACGATTGGAAATACCCGGCATATCAAATGACCAAGTAAAAGTACGAGTATACCGAATGTTACAGCAGCAAACAGAAGAATTCTCATAATGGAGGTGTAAACAGCAAGATACAGGCTGTCTTCTTTTAGATAATTATGGAGAAGGCATTGAATAGATGATTTCAAAAAGTATGCACAGGAAATTCCCATCGCGCTTGCTCAGGGACAGAGTTCCTTAAAAAATATGTTAAATCAGACAGCGTAAATAAGAGTATAAATGGCTCATAAATGACTATATAACGATAGTTTGCAATTTGAGCAGTTTCGCGTTTAATTTTTCATAGGCTGCATGGTAAAAAAGCAACTTTCCAGCAAATAAACTAAACAGGCCAACATGTAACTAGCAAACGCGTTCTCTCGCTACATGTTTTGAAGATGGTTTGCAGAAGTTAAGGACCTCCTGTGCTTCTGCTACGGCTAGTGATGCAAATGGAAAATTTTGAAATTTATTTTTCGGTGATTGACGTTTTTCCTTTGTTTTGGAGACTTCGTTTGAGAAGACTATGTAATATTCAAAGTCCGAAAACTTCTCTATCATCCCTGTATGTCAACTTTTGGTACCAACTGCACCTATTCCATGTATATTTCAGATCTTTCCAAATGAATTTCAGACATTAGATGGATTTCAGATCTCGCTAGCTGAATTTCAGATATCTGTCACAAGCTCAACTTCGAAAAGATCTTTAATTCAACTGGAGATCTCCAACTCATCTAGATCATATCTGAAATTCATTTGGGCAGATCTGAAATCGATCTGGAACTATCTGAACCATCTGAACTAAAAGAAATGGAGGATGTGTATCCTCAACAAAGATATCGGACAATGCGCCAGAAGTTTGAAGCTATCATAGATATTCTTTTACTCATCACAGATATCTTTAGTTTCCAAATATCTCACGAGTTTACAGTCTTTATATCTTCCAATTTGGTCGTGGAATGCTGCGCGAACTGTGTGCTTATAGAATCTACACTGTATTTCACATGTTCATAAACACATGGAGAATCACTTATGATCAACGCTGTATAATAAATCTTTATAACTTTGAAGCTAACAATTAGCAAACTCAAAAATAAAGTACAATTTTTTTGCTCCAGATCTTCCACATATTATTAAATTATGCCCCTATTGTAAAGCAAAGATTCACGTTATCCCGAACGGTGTCTGTGTGATAATCAAAAATGCTAACAATTTATAGTACAAGCCACTGTTCGCAAAGGAATGTTCAAAAACCCGCGGACGGAAATCGTATTGCTACGATCGCTTTAATCGAAATAATGATGAAATCAAGAGTTTTAGACCCAATTTATTGGTGCGCAGCTGCCCTAAGCTTGCAGTTGAAGCGCTAAATAAGGCCTATCATCAAAAAAAAAATCAAAATATTCAAAAAAAACGAAAATTTTTCAATTAACTTTTTTTCGGAATTTCCATCACTAGCTACGGCCCATGTTCACTTTTACCAAATGTACCTCTTTCATTTACTGTTCAGTAAATGATAATAAGCCTGTTATATTCGTCGCTTCAAAAAGCAGGGAACAAACTTGTAGATTTCATCAGATGCGAGGAGTTATTTTGTAGGACGACTTAAAAGGCAGAGTGACTTTCAAACCGCAGACTGTGCATTTTACTATGAAGTCTTTGAAAAACGAAATGGCCTATCATCATTGACAAAAGGAACATTGCTTACCACGCATGGATGAACCGCATGGATTTCCAACCTGATTAGTACAAATCCATAGGCAGATAACGGAAGAAATCCACTGTCCATCTGAAATAAAGGCTTATTCATTTTCATTTCATTGCAATAATGCACATGATTGCAGATGATAGAACTAGCCGGTGTCATACTTTGTAACAATTTGCTGCGTTTAATCTTATCAAAATGGCCGCAAAAACTGACAAGAAACTAATAATGAAAAAGGTAGATCCCTTGGATACCTGAATATGAAAATCAAAACCGTGCTCATTTTGGTTATAGCGACATGTTTCGCTAGTTCTTGTTCACGCCATACACATGACTGAAACGCAAGTTACGGATGATGCATTCTAAGCACAAATCAAGACAACAGAAATGCGGCTTTCTGACACATTGACACGCATATAGAACCTGACATTATCGATCTGTGAAAATACAAACTGATACAATAAAGACACCAAGCTGACATACTACCAAAATGGCAACAGATTAAAAAAATAAGTGATAAGTTAAGGGAAATTAGCTTAATTAACTTCACTTAGATCAACTTTTAATCGTGTGATCAGAGCATGCATCTGCATATACATTGTTATACTTCGTTTTCTTGAAGTTTTGTTTAATTTCCCATAACTTAGCATCTATTTTTAATTTTGTTGCCATTTTAGTATGTCAGCTTGGTCTCTCTATTGTATTAGTTTGTCGTTGTCACAGATCGATAATGTCAGATAATATCAAGTTTATCATATTTTTATATGCGTGTCAATGTGTCAGAAAGCCGCAATTCTGTTGTCTTAATTTTTGCCTAGAATACATCATCCTTAACTTGCATTTCAGTCCTGTGTATAGCGTGAACAAGAACAGGCGAAACAAGTCGCTATAACCAAAATGAAAGCGGTTTTGATTTTCATATTTACGAGAAACTGACATGAAAATTAACTTTTGATGCTCCTACATTTTTCAAAAATGCATTGTTCCAAAGGAACACTAGGTGACATGCCACGCGTAATTACGTAACACCCCAAACATCCGTGGTTAAAGACATTCTATTCTTCTACCCGCGTACATACGCGCTGCACTAAGAGTCAGAAATCACTTGATCTGATGCTGTTAAAACATGGAGAATGTTTATGAATACGCACGGGCGAGCGTTTATAGTTTGTGCGTCGTCTACGGTTGTCTGCGTTGCCGCTTGAACCACGGATGTTCTGTCTTCCCTGAGCATGAAATTGAGGTCCTATCACTTTGTTTAGCCTCTGATACATGCAGACACATGAGACGCAAAGTCTATATAACAGGACTGCCGACAGATGTTGCAGCAATATCCCGCATAGCCACGGATGTTTAGGGTCATGTGTAGTTACGCATAGACGAGTTTACGCTTGAATTACGCGCAATTGAGCGTGGCATGTCACCTAGTGAATCAAAACTCGGTCATCTCACGCAACCCTAGTTCAATCAAGTCCAAGGTTAAACTGAAGATCGATTCTTGTCCTCGGCATCAATACTGTAAAGCAACGCTATTTCCTTGCATTTTCACTCACTTGGAAATCATGCAGGGATTTCCGTATGATTTCATTGCCCAAATACGGAGAATACTTCCGCGAACTACAAAGAAAAAACGAAAGTCGCACACTAATGGAACAGCCAAATTTGCGACATTTGTGATTAATTGTCCATAAAGAGTAAGTTCTCAATCTTGAGCGCAGAGGCACCAAAAAAGATATCAAGCTTTTTCGATGCATTTGCGAAATCTCCAAGCAAACATTTATGCAGGTTATAGCAGAATTATCCAAATACATTCTAAATCTTTGAGGTCAGGTGCCCTGACTGCATCAGCAAAACCCATCGGCAGATGTCATTTGAAGTTTCCGCAGCAATTTTTTGAAATTCTGTATTTTTCTGCAGGTTTGGTGTTAATTTAGCAAATCCAGATTCATTGTCGCAATATCGTCACCGAAGAAGAAAACAAGTAAATCTGATGAACGATTAACCTGAAGATAACCCATGAAGAAGATTGGAAACTTATTGAAAGTTACATACATGTATGACCAGAAACAAAGGCAATCTACCACAGAAAAACTTGTTTTAAACTGAAAATCACAAAGAACCATAAATATCTACAGGCCAGGCCAACTGCATGGATCTCCATTTCATGCTCAGGGAAGACAGAACATGCTTAGCGGTTCATCTGTGGTTCAAGCGGCAGCGCAGACAACCGTAGACGACGCGCAAACTATAAACGCTCGCCCGCGCGTATTCATAAACATTTCCCATGTTTTGACAGCATCAGATCACGTGATTTCTGACTCTTAGTACAGCGCGTATGTACGCACGTAAGAGAATAGAATGTCCTTAAACACGGATGCTTGGGGTGTTACGTAATTACACGTGAATTACGCGTGGCATGTCACCTAGTGAAGCTTTGCATGCACTGATGTCTCTGTACTTTTGTTTGCCGGAGAAAGTTGACATCAAGACAGTGACAGCTATATGCACGTGGACAAATAATTTGTTTGTATTATATTTCGGGTCTAGCTATAGGTCGCAGTCTGGAGTCCTCATTTAATAGGACTCCGAATTCAGCAAAAATGATAGGACTCCCACTCTGCATCCCTAATTTAAACTTATAAAATTAAAATCAAAATTAAATAGTCGTTTATTTCATAACAGATGCAAATCATGGCCTCGATCGATCCTTTAGTAAGAATCGAGGAGGCTTTAACACATTGAATGTAGTCTAATCGTCAAAAGTCACATTACAAGACGTGATTGCCAAAAGGTTGATCCAGTCATCACCTGATTGATGCTGTGTGATTCATGTGCAACAAAAAGACTTCGCCATGATGATTATCGTTTAAGTGAAGATTTGGAAGCAGGCTAGCTTCTTCATTCAGTCGATGTTCTTTTCATCAAGTTCCTTGGCTAGATTAAAATTTAGTCCCATCATTTAAGCCGCACCCTGTAATGAGTGTTGTATGATCATTTATGAAGTCACACAGTCACAGTTCAAAAATGAAAAAGCAAAAACCCTACTTCCATCGGTCGATGTTGCTTCAAAGTTATTCCGATAACCTGAGAATTAGTCTACTAGACTCTGTTCCTTCATTGATCCTAGAAGGGATGTGTCGTAGGGTATATATAACGCATTAAACAATGTGTTAGCCGGCTTTTGGGCAGCAGCCAGTGAGGTGCGTATCACTTCAGACACGCATAGCACACATCATTGTCTTGCTGCATTCAATGCAGTGTGAAATGCTGAGAAGAGGATGGTGAAATCATCAGGTGAACCAATTTTCGTGCGCCTGCTATTTTCTTCAATACTGATCGGAAGGGCCAACATTATGGAGAAAACCTATTGAGCGGAATCATCTGAATTCTTCGAATCTGAAGGAATTGTGGCAACCGAAGGAAGCACTTCGATGACATTTATAGCAATCCGCAAGCGACGCACCACTTTTCCTATCTCTGCAAACATTGCGAATTCCTATTTGTCCACTTACTAAGTTCCAGCATGTGCCATCGTTTTTAATTTAATCTTCACTTCTAGTAAATTGAAGGAGTTAAACAATCTAATTCTGTGCCGATAATACATTGTTACGTTGATGAAGTAAGAAATCGATAGGTCCCATTGTTGAGTGGGGAATCATAGCCCTTGTGGGAACGCATCTTGCTAATATCAACAGATTATCTGGCGAGGTAGCGATTTTGTGGATAATTTTTGTAAAGGTTCATTTTCGTGTAAAAACTATCTCCGCATGTGAAAAGGGTCATCATCTATCCAAAAACATGAGTAAAATTCAAAACGACAGTTGGCGAAAAAGTTGCTATAATTAGTTGGTAGATATTTGTTTACTAATGCGAGCTGACTTTTCGCCAACCGGCGAAATCGTGGATATTGTAGCAACTAATTAGTGGTAAGTAGTAATGTTCGTATATTACCTTTACATGAAAACATATTGTATACTCAGTCTGATCTGATAAAAAGGGATCTTTTTTTTAATTCACGAAGGCTTAAACTAAAAAAGTATTTATCTTCCATAAATGTCGCAGTAAATATTATATTATTCAAATATTTGTCATTGTTGTAAATTATTGAATGTCAAGAGATGTTATGAAAATTGATATAACCGGATTCTCTATATTCTTATCATTATCAAAGAATGATAGTCTGCACATTATTTCTTAGATAGATTAGCCATATGTGAGGGATGGTGAGGAGGTGAGGGAGAAAATAGAGCCTCGGCTGCAGAGGCGGATTATTAAAGAAAATAAGAGAGAAAGTCAAAAGTAAAAGGTGGCATACAGAGCGCGGATTGTCGCCGGCGAAGTTCGCCAGCGAATGTGCTAAAAATTATTACTGAACTATTGCATGATAATATGTAGCTGATTATCTGCCAACTTTTCGCCAGATTCGTTCCCACAGGGGCTGGCCCAGCTATAAGTACATTTAATTGCAATTTCAGTACTTGAAATTGGCATTCGCTGTTGTAGTTTGTTTACAATGTCGAAAACTATAATAGAGATAATCATAGAAATAAATGTAGTTGCAATGAACACGCTTCGTAGAAAACGTAGAAAAACGTGTTTTGCAAGTTGTTCATTCGAAATGAACCATTCTCGTGTGCATCCTTCTGCATAAGTCGATCTAATAGAAATCAATTTTAACAACGCAAACGCTGCGAAGATATTCTGATCACTAACTTCTTTCGAAAGTTTGTTTAGAAAGTGAAACGTGTCCCTTCAATGACTCGGTAGTTTATGAACCAAAGGTTATAATAATTCGTTTAGCACTTCACTCAATCTCGAAGGAAGAGAATCAGAATGATCTACGTATTCTAAGTCTAAATTTTAGATTTCAGGTGCATCACAATGGACTATAGGCCCTATATAGCCGAACCTTCCAATATTCATAATCTTAAAATGATCATTGTGCTTATGAATTTTAGGACTAAATTTGATTGAATTTGACCGCTCTTTTTTGCTAAACGCATTTTACTTTATTATAATAATTGTTTTTATTAAAAGTATAGCAAATGGATTATACAGCTTTACAGATGAATAAGTCCTAAGGTCCTTTAAATACTCTTGATAAAATTCCTATAGGCTATCCTATAGGTTTATAAAAACCTATAGGCCTTAATCTTGATTATTTTTCATAATTTTATGTCTGATTTTTTATATTCATCAGCTATTTCCATATTGGAAATTTACGGGATTTATTTATCATTTCATTTATTCATTATTCATGAATTTAATTATTAATTACAATCGCCGCAAGTCAGAGCTTTATCTTCAAAGATATGTATACTAATTGAAAGCATCGTCCTATCACATTGTTTAGCCTCTGATACATGCAGACACATGAGACGCAAAGTCTATATAACAGGACTGCCAACTATACTAACTTATATAACAGATAATTGAATTTTAATACAAACATGATAATTACCCTAATAAATTTAACCTTTTTCCTTTTTATCTGGTGCGGTTTTAGTAGGTGAAAGCATAAGAGCATAAATCGTATCTCTAATAATAGCAGTGCTTTTGAATCTAAAATTCTACCAGTATCGCAAGATGCTTACAAAAAGTTAGAAAAGACAATAACTTTACATACTTACACCTTGAATACACGCATGCATGCATGCATGGAAACCAATATAGTCTAATGTTCCATAAAGTTTCATTTTACTTACTTATTGTCAAAAGTTTATTTGTCTGCTCTCACTAGGTGTGACACGCAGACTGAATCAAACTAATTGAAACATGATTCCTGCTAGAATATCGATCAAGCAATGGACCGTCACTGGACAAGCAATCACGTAATGAATAAGTAGTAGCTAAAAAGTACATATGCAGAAAAATTACTAATAGGAAAAGAAGTGCATCGACAACTTGAATAAAAAGAAAGGACCATTGTCTGATCGATATTCTAGCAGGAATCATGTTACAATCAGTTTGATTCATTC
Organism: Prostheceraeus crozeri; assembly: GCA_907163375.1. Classification (NCBI taxonomy): domain Eukaryota; kingdom Metazoa; phylum Platyhelminthes; order Polycladida; family Euryleptidae; genus Prostheceraeus; species Prostheceraeus crozeri. Next base: position 53,006 of record CAJQUW010008719.1, read on the forward strand.
TGCGTGTCACAACTACTGAGAGCAGACGAAACGCAGTTGTGACAATAAACAAGTAAAATGAAATTTCTGGCGATATTTTTCATCTGCAAGATCACAGCGGGGCGCATTTGCATTATTATGTTATAATCCTATGTTAATAATATAAATCTCCAATGCAAGAAACATAGCAATTATCAAATACTCTTCAATTGCAATATTTTGCATTATTTTTCATTTAAATAAAGTTTATCTGCCTATATGCAGAACGTCTATGTTCCATCATCAACTTATCATTTATCGCATATTTATAATGTATTTCCCGTTTGTTGCAGATTAACTCCTACTACATTTCCCAATGGAAGAGAAAGAAATATGGTGAATGATTTCTGAGCAACTCTTCATCGAAGCAAGTGTTCAAACGGCTAAAAAGAGAAGATATTAAAAATCATTGGCTGCTTTTTGAATTAATGGCGTTTTGTGAATGATCATGAAATTAGCTAAAAAATAATGCTCCATAGTGTGATTGATTCTCAAACTATTTTTTTTTAAATCTGGGCCGGACTTTCACCGACATGTTAAGGGGATCGAAAGTGAAAATTGCAAATATCTCATGCATGTTGTCTTTAAATTGACATTATCACAATAGCTAAACTAAAGTGATTATTCTTTACAATCATGATCACATAAAGCGTCAGTATGTCGCGGAAAGGTTTAGACACGCTGTAGCATTAGGAGCTGCCATGAAAAATGAATTTCCCAAAATTTTATGGGACAGAAGTTCGATAGAACAGGATTTCCCGAAATTCGATAGGACAGGATTTCCCACAAGTCTATGGGACAAATTAGTCCCACAGGCAATAGGATCAAAGTTCCTCAAAATTCAATGGGACAAAACATTCCAACAGTGCCATAGAATAGAGTTCCATAGCAATAGCACTACCCGCTATAGGAAAATTACAATAATTCCGTAGGACGTTTCCTATAGGATTGCCATAGATTTTGGTTAATTGGGATTGCAGCAATATCCCGCATAGCCACGGATGTTTAGGGTCATGTGTAATTACGCGTGATTGAGCGTGGCATGTCTCCTAGTGTTGTAATAGTTGAGAGAATGAACCAGTGATAGAAGGATTGCCTTTTCACTCGGTGATTTAGTAGAGAAGACAAGCCCTCCTAGCATCGATCACACCTACGCACCAAAGGTCACAAAAAAACAAAAGAGGCCTACTTTGTTTGAGAACATTACCTCTTAACCTTATGTTAATTTATCGTGTGTAGGTTAATGTAGGTTATTAAAATCGAAAATGTACTCATATTTTTTAAAGAAGGATGGGAGATTTTTCTGCCTGGTAGAGACTGGAGAAAGTCGTGTGAAACACTCATCAACAAAATGGAAGGAGCAGAGTCGTATGCATCCAACGTAAAGCGACATCTGATAGACTTTCATCGAAAATGATTGATAATTGATACAGCAATGATCACTAAAAATGGGTTCAGGTAAGCTTATAATGATCTATGATGTAGGTTACCAGTTTATTTTAAAAAAAATTAGGCTTTATATACTTGCCACCCGGAGTCGGAGTCCTATTACAATGATAGAACTCCGCATCCCTGGTTTAAATGATTTTTATGCAGAATGACGTTTGAAAGTAGATTTGCTGTAACCAACAGTTGAGAACTGAGTTCTACATTAAAACGTTTGATTAGGCCTGTATTTTACTGGAAACGTTGACAGTTCAACGTTTTAAAACCAAAAAAGAAACATTAGATTCCTAGGTTAATACTTTTAACTTTTATGATCAATTACATTCTTTCTATTGACTGTGTGCATTTAATAGGTTCAAGCATATTCTAATTATATTGATTGAATAGTTATTTCCCTTCTGAATGACTTCACATTCACATACATCGCATACAAAGTTTGTCATTTATCTATGCGGTACACACTAGGTGACATGCCACGCGTAATTCACGCGTAATTGCGGAGCACCCCAAACATCCGTGGTTAAGGACATTCTATTCTTCTACCTGCGTACATACGCGCTGCACCAAGAGTCAGAAATCACTTGATCTGATGCTGTTAAAACATGGAGAATGTTTATGAATACGCGCGGGCGAGCGTTTATAGTTTGCGTGTCGTCTACGGTTCTCTGCGCTGCCGCTTGAACCACAGATGAACCGCTAAGCATGTTCTGTCTTCCCTGAACATGAAATTGAGGTCCTATCACATTGTTTAGCCTCTGATACATGCAGACACATGAGACGCAAAGTCTACATTACAAGACTGCCGACAGATATTGCAGCAATATCCCGCATAGCCACGGATATTTAGGGTCATGTGTAGTTACGCATAGACGAGTTTACGCTTGAATTACGCGCAATTGAGCGTGGCATCTCACCTAGTGCAATATCAATTGCCACAGGAATATCAAACATATTCCTACAAATTTCACATGATTAGAATGATGCCGGTTGAATGCCGGTACCGGTGACTGTAGAACCAGCGGTTTCACCTCTGCAGTCATGAGGGAGCAATGAAATCGCGGAATTCATCGATCATCTGATGGACGGCTGCTAGAATTCAGTCTTAGCCTGTAAATGCACGATCGGAAAGACAACCGGCTATCAAGAACTTCGTGGTAAGCTCTCAGCCTATAGTCTCTTGACTTGATTTGATCTGTTCCTGGCATACCCTATCATGTCCCCGAAGTCGTGAAAAAGAAAAATGCGGTTCTGGATCTTTGAGTTTCGTTTCGGTTCTTATAAAATGACCTTGTGGCTCCACTGAAGAGCTGTGAGGTAATCACACGACTGCGCACATCAACGACAACTTTACATTGATCAGTTAATTCCTTACAGAATGACACAACAATCTCCTAGGCGTGGGAGTTGAATCTTGTAGAGATGAACAAGCTCTGAATTCTCATAGAATTTTTCTAGATAATGCCAAGAGGTGAGAAATTCTTAGAAATGTCGATTTTTTGTGATAAAATTCTGCAAATTTGAGTAAAGCTTTGTCAAGATAATAGATGATTAAATTCATATCCATTATTCAAAATTTCCGCATTACTCGTTCTACAATGCGACCTGTAGCACTACTGTAGTCATGCACTCTTCAATGTGCACTGTGCAGTCAGATCTATTGGAACCATTGATAAAGTGAATGCGAAAGTTATTATTATAAAGTTCACTTAAGTTCCTATCTTGTGCGGATGAAACAGTTTGCATCTGTCTGAAGAATATCTTGAAACGTTAATATTGTTAATAATGAATGACAAAGTGTGTCCCGCTTAGTTCACTCAATGAAATTCTGACAAGGTAATAATCATGAAAATGAAATTCATTCATTACGTTTTGAACGAAATTTTATTCGATTCCGTCAATGCCTACTCGGGATACTTATTTGTTGGTCAGTCAGCGGCGGAATTAATAAGGTCCGAAATTGCGGCTCAAGATAGGTAAAGTGCGGGTAACTTCTAAAATCCAAGGAGCTCTAAATGATTTCCATGAACAACAAGCCCACCATCAGGAATGGAAAAGAAAATTTCATTTTCTTCATGGCAAATAGGCGGATACAATGTTGCTAAGTTAGCTTTAGTAATATGGCAATGAAGGTGACCAGATTAAATCATAATGATCAAGGAATTCCATGATAAGTAAAATGAATTAGGAAATCCAATTGCTCTCCCCTGATGCTTATTAGCTACAGCTGGGAATGAGTGGCAACACGACTGTTGAAGCCATTGAATTTTAGATTGTTTTAACGTATCACTTTGCTAGAAGTGCAAACTGATTCAAAACGATGGCACATGCAGGAACTTACTAAGTGGGCAAAAGGAAATTTTCAATACCTTGCACAGATAGGAAAAATGGTCGTGCGTCCCTTGCGGATTGCTCTGAATTCCCTCAAAATGCTCCGATCGCCACGATTCCTTCAGATTCGAAGAATTCAGATCAAAAGGTTTCTCGATAATGTTAGATCCTCCGATCATTTTAAAAAAAAGTTAGCAGGCGCATGAAAAAACGTTCACAAACTCCTCTGTAGAACTTGACATCGTCTGTTTTGCACAATTTGTCGTGTTTAATGTTGAACTGGCTGCTCATTGTTCGATTGCTATGGTATTATGTCAGCAGATTGTGCCATTTCATTAATGCTACATGTTCCAATGTTTCCATTCTAGTCAAGCAGAAGAAGAGACGACCTGTCTAATTCTGTGGTTGAAGCAATGTGAAGACCTACTCGTAGAATGAAGCTACTCATGAGTTGTTCCACTGATGAGACTATTGCTAGGTCGCGACTTTCTGATAATTACATTATATTGAGTTATTTCCGCCGTAAAGTTTACAGTTGTTACTTTATCAAGATCAATCTTTAACACTGTCTTTAAACTGCTTGATGCAAAACTCCAGAATTGGCTGACAAATGTTCACAATTCCGCTTATTATTATCCTTGAACTTTCAGCATCGCAGCCATACAACTGATACATGCTGTAAATAGTGTCGAATATCAGCCGGATGAGAAATTAAGTTATTTTCTTCCCATAGAAAAAGTGTCAATATTATCCAGATGTCTATCAATGATGATACAAAATTTGGTCTGTGTTTATGAAATTTTAGTCTTCAAATTCCTCTAGAAATGTTTGGATACTAGTAGTTAGTGGAACAGCTGAATTGATAGACAAGTAAAATATTCTCTCCGATTGAAACAGTTTCCTTCGTAGGTGTTGGTGTGAATTTGCATTAAAAAACCGACATGTTTGAAAATTCCATTCATTGTTTAAGCTGCAACGCAGGCATTATCATTCACTTAATACGAGCTGTTTCCACTTTTACATGCTTGTGAAATGTTACTCTTGAACATTTTTAATTAACAAAGTTGATCTAAATATAGTAGAAACTATGTTCGCGAAAGGTCAGTTATGCAGTACTTCGTGTAATTAGGTGAAATTCTGGGGAGCGTGGGACAAGACAGACCAACGATAATGAACTATCGCAAAAATATCTTAAAACCTTCATTATTCTAAATCATGAGGTGAAACTTTACCTGAAAAATCGACCAGTCAAATATCACTGAAAAGAAGTAAAAATATCAGCGAAAATTGATATTCAGCAATGTGTTAATTTTTTCCTCCTTCTCTAGGCCATTTTTCCACCTTTTATGGCCTTGTTAGGGATGTGCCATTGGGTCGATTGCTTCACCTAACCTGCCAATGTCAGCCTCAGGACCAATAGCTACTTTTCTCCTCTATGTGTTTCACTTTTGATGTTTGTAAAATCAGATACACCGGTGCGTTGACATCCGGCAGAAAATTACCTTTAGAGGAGAACTTACATAAAAAATAGTGTAGCAGCAATTAGTCAGGTCATTTTAAATTAGTGCAAAACAGCCGTAGAATTCTAGTTCACAGTGAACTGCAAAATCTGTTATAAATGCATGTATTGGCATTTTTCTTGCAAAATATGGAGGCAGCATTAGCCTAGCAGTCCACTACAATCGAATGTTCATTACAATAACTTCTTTTGAGGCTTGAGAAAATTTACTTACATGTAAATGTAAAAAAACGACACTTCTAAGATTAAATCAATGTGTAATATTTGATTAGATCGACTTTGAATGTAGATAGCCTGCAGATGTAAATAAAAACAGAAACAAGACAGGATGGCCTATCTCTGCGGTTGCTTGATGTGTAATGCATAAACGAATAGTGAAGCAGTAACAAGGAAGTAAGCCTATGAAAAGAAGAACATGTAGTAACTGCAATAAGTTCGCAGCCTGACAGTTACAACAACTACACATAACACCGTAACAATGATCAAAAATAGCATTCAAAATACTTTTAAGCAAGAAGATATACCATTTAGACTTGATTTGAACTACACTGTAAACTGTCACCTCCTAAAATCGAAGAAATCTGCATCCTAAAGCGCGACACACTAGAATTTTAGGAGGTTGCGTGAAATAGAATGCTGACATACTAAAGAGAACAATAACACTAGTGCGCTAGCCTCCTAAAACGCTTTGCTTTAGGATTTTTTTATTAGTTACGAATAGTGTCTGGCTTCAGTGTGTGATTTAGGAGGTGCTGGTTTAGAGTGTAGGGGCTTCATCTTTCATTAGCAAAGTTTCTACGATGCGAGCTTTAATTTGCTAGGCATCTGTTCATGAGCATAATTGAAATCCACGCACATTTCTCTTCTTGGAGCACTGCATCCTGTTCAAAGCATGGCCTACAACTGACCGTCTCAATTTCCGCATTGAATCATGTGGCCATCATCGCTGACAAAACCTTCCGTATAATTTTGCACGATAATGTTTTCTAGCCCAACTGTTGCTCACTCAGCAGACTATGTGGGTTCTAAGAACACTAAAACGTGTGCAACTTTTCATCAACCTTCCTTTCTACTTTTTAATGTAATCATTTCATCCAGACTCAACGATTTCGCGCCAGTAGATCATAATTAGCATCACTCGCCTTTTGGATATTGACATCCCCTGTATTGAAAACTTGTGATCATCACGAACTTTTCAGCCAATGTGCTGCAATATAAGAGCTTGTAATCAGACAGGAGATAATGCGCATTGCACATTCTGCATTTTTGCGCATTTTCAACATGCATTTTTGTAATGCACTTTATAATGGGGTATGCAAATGTAATTTTTATCATTTCGAAAGGTTTGTGCAAGATGCAAACCACAATTCTTATTTGCAATAAACATACACAATTCCTATTTTGATGGTTATAGGTGAAAATTTGAGGTTTCTAATTCATAAAATTGATTTTCGAATGATTTTTCTGATCGATGGCTAACATTCACCGTATAGTACTGATCTCAATGCAGGTAATACGTGAAGTCTCTTGTGACTTCCCCTAAACGTGCGAACACGTATAATGTTCGCGTTTTTAGAATGTCTGGGAGGTGAGGCGTCATAACATGAGGATATAGGAATTAGAACATCCACATGAGATAGAGGAAGTAGTATATGGACTTTATTTCTTCAAGGAAGACGTGATTACCGGCACGTCACATCTGCAAATGCCACAAAACAGGCTTTTCGTTCAGTTTCAGAGCGACTCAAAGACTCTATCTTTCAACAGGATATACCGCTCTGACATGATGAAGTCCGACGATCTGTGAGATTTCGCGAGCTGCGTCAACGATGAATTAGTCACCCGCAGATTTAGTATGACAAAAATCGTCACCGACATAGAAATTGATAACAATAAACACTTTAGATGGATGCAAAGCTTCATGTAATACACAATAGTGGCACAAAAGTCACACGCATTTTTAGTTAGATCCACTTGCCAACCGCTGCATCATTGCGTTTGAATCATACACATGTGCAATTCTAAGCTTTTCATTGGTTGTTTATGCCCCAACGTAGTTCTTCCGACTGTACCGCGACCTTGAGTCAGATGACCAATGTATTTCTATGGTAGTGATAATGACAAGCGACGTGCTTGCTGATGCATGATATCAGCTGGGTTATCATCACCATGTTGGCCAAGCTTCCAGAGGAGCTCACATAGAGCACTGTCAAATGTCAAATGTCCTGGAAAATGTGCCTCAGAGGAACCACGGAACCCTTCGTAACGTGATGTATAAAACTCCTCATCTCCACAATCGTTTTAAAACTTGCTATGAGAGTCATTGTCAATTGAATAGGCTGACGTAGTCCAATGAAATCGCATGATTCTTTACGCAACACCCCATATTCATGCTATATCAAATACAGTTCAGTGTTCTATTCAAAGAGATCATAGAAACAAATTGCTTATCTGAAGTTGACTAGAATGAAAATTGACTCAAGGTCGCGGCACAACCAGGGGAAGCTAAGTTGGGGCAATGACTTAGAAAGCGACTGATTCTAACCAAATGATGCAGTGTTTCTTTAATGAAAATGCGTGCGATTTATGTGCACCAATGTGTATGTATTACATGAAGTTAAACTTCAATTCTAAAGGTTTTATGGTTATCAATCCCTAGATACGAGTAGATTCATTTGCGAGTCGGATAATCTGGAGCGGACATAATCCTATCCCAGCCAGGGTATGCAATGGTAGCAAATGATAGACACTGACATAGATATCTGTCTCTCTTTGGATTGTCTAATTGGCCAAGCGCGCGGATTTCAGAATTAGCTCTAATCAGAGAACCCACGAGACTCAACGATCAGATTGCAGGCAGGACTGTCAAGTGAAGGGCATATATCTTTAACTCAAGTTTTTCTCAGTGATAAATTCGTTGAATGGAATTATTATTGACATAGTTATACTCTTCACGGTCTAAATTTATTGTCTTGCATACGCTTAATGTGGTGTCAGTCTTCTGGTTCGTCAGAATTCAGACTTGAATTTGATTACGTTCAATGGATAATTAATTGACTTTCATGCCCACCTCTCGAGACAAGTTCTGGCCGTGACCATCAGTATTGAGGAAAGTCATCTTTAGACATCTCCAAACACGCCGACAGGTCAATTTGTCTCTGAGGTTCTATTAATCATAATACTGCATGCAGCATGAACCACAAAAATCCGATTTTTAGCCTTTATTTAAGTGAATGGGGCTACACCTTCTCCATCAGTATTTCTGAAATACCGGCATATATGCAAAAGGTGACAATGGACAAAACTGACAGCAGATATCTATTTCCACCGCTACGTCAAGCACCGATCTACAGGGAGGCCACGTTTGCTAGCTCTTAAGAAGAATCGAATTACTGAAATTTGCAGGAGTTGCAAATTCTTGCTGTAAAATGGAATATTCTAAGACATTTTATAAAAAATGATTTTATTTTGAAGGAGAAATGATGCCATGAATCTTTGCGAAATTGACTGACAATGCCCAGCAACCTAACTATTGTCAACCACTGGAAGACGATGTCGATCAGGTGCCGTTATCATGTCAACGGATGTCAACGACGTAGAGCGCTAGTCCTCTTTCATTATATTGTCGGATTTTACAGTGAGAATATAGAGCTCGAGAATGGCGCGTTAGCAACACAAACATATTTCGCAGTGACAATGATATGCAGTACATGTAAGTATGTTAAGTTTGATATACAAATTTGGATTACATTCTCTACATCGGACTTGTGTCAATATTTGCCGAATGTCGATCAATGGCGATATTAAATTTGGGCTGTGTTTATAACATTTTAGTTTCCAAACTTTGTTGGCAAAGTTTTCTGAGGAATGTTTGCATACAAAGAACTTAGAGAAAAGCTGAACTGAGAAATTAGTAAAAGAATCACTCGATTGGAAACAATTTTCCTGGTGCGTGATGAACTGAATTGACATATAAAAACTGATACCAAAGAGTTAGTGTATATGGTAGAGCAACTTTGGAGCAATGTACACGAATTTGAATGATTATTGTTACGACCTCCCCAAGGTATGAACAGAAAAAAGGTCAAATCCCTGTGAGTGAATGTATTTGTTAGGTGCAAGGCAGGTGGTGGCCCTTAAGAGAGCCGATTTGGCGTTCGCAGAGAATATGAGTGTACGTACAGTCGTCAACTTGGCAATGACTGCGGTCGTGAGCCGAAGGGTCGCAGCAGCGTCGTTGATTCCCAACAAGAGAACGTGCGTACTGTAGGTGGGAGAGAGTGAGAGAGAGCGTTTGGTCCGTCGCAGGGACAGCCCGTAGCCAGACGCTGTTCTTGGGGGGGGGGCGACTTTCTGATGAATTTTCAAAACAAAAATGAACAATGTGCTTCTTTTACATGATAGTTTTAAATAATAAAGACGGATACCGACTAGACTGAAATATGAAATATATATTTCAAGTATATAAAGACTAATATAGATATACAGTTGCGGCCATGAAGTTTGTAACACCGTCTCATAGAGTAGAAAAAACAACATTTCACTTTCTATGTGTAGATTTTAACATAGTATTATACAATCATGTAACCAATAATGACTCATAACAATTTCAAACAGAACAGTAATAAACAACAACGATGAAGAAGCTAGTACTTGGTTTGGGTGCCCCTCACTTTGATGACAGCGTTAATTCTTGATGGCATGGAATGAACCAATTTTGCACAAAAATCACTGATTTCTTCGTCATGGTGCCAAATATGGAGAAAGTTTGCAATCAGAGTTTGTTTGTTTGAGGCTGGTAATTGTTTAATAATGCTCCATAGATTTTCAATCGGATTAAGGTCCGGAGACGAAGAAGGCCAGGTGAGAAGTTGGATGTTTCGACGAGAAAAGTGTTGCATGCTGAGCTTACTCACATGTGCCGGAGCGTTGTCCTGTTGAAAAATACCGCTTCCGCTGGGGAACCAATCACGAATTTGCTGAACCACTCTTCCGTCAATAATTTCGTCGATGTACATCTGACTGTTCATGTTTCCTTCAACAACATGAGCCCGTCCGGTGCCATGAATTGAGAAACATGCCCAAATCATCACGCTGGTAGGATGCTTTGTCGTCTTGTTAAAGTGTTCTGGTCTCAAAGGCTGTCCATCTACTATTCTCACATACCGAGGACAGTTGTCACTGATTTCTAAAATAGTCTCATCACTAAAGATGACATTTTGCCAATCTTCTTCACTCCACGATTGATGCTCCCTAGCCCACTTGAGACGCTTCTCAATTTGAGCATTGCTCAAAAAAGGACGTCGACAAGGTTTAATAACTTTACATCCGGCAATGTTCAACACAGGTCGCATTGTTCTTTCGCTGTTGATGTTGATGGATTCGTCACCGGATGCCCCAGCTTGATGGTCACGTAAAATGTCCTTCGCACTCGATCTGGGATTTTGGACAACCAAATGCTTCACTCGGCGCAAATCTCTTTCATTGAATTTTTCTTTGGGTCCACAATTTTGATAATTCGTCTCGTAGCATACAGTTTGTTGGTAGCGACTGATAGTTCTGCTCACTGTCGATTTGCTGATGTTCAAATCATTGGCAATTTCGGCTTGTGACTTCTCTGTGTGTTCAAAAAGTGCTATAAGTTTGCATCGAATCTCATTGCGTCCTTCCATGATGCCGCAGGCGTGCAAAATGGAAGATAAACTGAATTCACAGCTTGCTTTCAAATTTGAATTTGCAGAATGCAATGAAATATCTATTATTTACCTATTCAAAACTTTGTCAACAACATTGACAGCTCAGGCATAGAAATCAGCTAAGAGACGTTCAGTCCAAGGATGCATAGACTCACAGAAAGTTGCAGTAATTTTTCACTTCATAAGGCAGTGTTGCAGACTTCATGGCCGCAACTGTAGAGCCATAAAATATGAAAATAAAAAATAATTGCACTCCATATGAGTAAACGATTTTCATGAGATGTATGTAGTATCAACTTATGATTATCAGGGTTATCTCTATGCGAAAATTACTCTACACAGAGAAAGTAAAACGAAAGTAGTTTTCGGAAATGTGAAGACATCAATTTTCATAAATTTTCGTTAACTTAAAAATTAAAGTTACAGAAATTATAGATTCCAGTCCATTTAACCGTATCTTCACCATGATTTTCTAGGGGGCGAAAAATTTTGCAGGTGGGGCACCGCCTCCGTGGCCCCCCCTTAGCTACGGGCCTGCGCAGGGAGTTTTGATGTCTCTCCGAATTGTGTGGGATCGATCATCCACCTGGAGCGTATGATTGGCGCCCAGCCACTCGCCGACTCCCTGTTAGCGGGCATCGCTTCGACCCCCCCCGTCAGCGAAGGGAAGGAGAGTCTGCGCCGATCAATGGCTCATACAAGCGACTCCATTGGTCGTCGCTGACTTGAAGGTTAACTGACGCTCAGTATCACTTCTGCCTGAATCGAGGCGAGTCATGATGTGGAAAGAGAGATGATGAGGAAAGAGAGAGAAGTCTGCATTTTCGTCACATTATGATAGCAATACAGAATAAAGAATAGTATTCCACAACATCTTCATGTCATGACAACTGGGAAAGGTAATATGGTTTGATAAATCAGCAATTCAATGGGTTACCATTACTAAAAAGCCTAGCTATATCATAATAAGATTATTTTCTAAAGCGTGATCATGTCACAAACTGCCACTGAAAGAGTAAAACATCGTAATCAAAGAAGCTGATCACAATGAACTTTAAAAGATGTAAATCGGTCCACATTGCTATTTAGATTCAAGAAATAACCCCTTGTCAATCATAAAATCATGCCGCTGAAAACTGAATTAAAAACATGACATCTCAGCCAAGAACACTGTCAATAACACCTCAACTTTTCCTTCAAGACTTGCAGGGACTTGCATTATAATGCAGTTTATGAAATTACCTTGATCATCAGCTTAATTTCCACTCAATTGAGATGCTTTTTAGAAAATATTCATTCCTTTTGATATCCAACTTGTTTCATGCTACTTATAAAGTGGCTTCATGTCGGTAGTATATCAATTTGCAAAAATTCACTCTGACGTCAAACAAAAGCGTAATGGATTTCAAAGGTCCAAAATAGATCACAAATTAGAGCTGCGTAATAACAGTAAAACGAGTTCACTTGGAAATTGTTCAAGTGGAAATAAGTAGAAAATTAAGATGACCATTGATGAGTAATAATTCGAAATTACAAATGACTGCAAATAAGAATTTGATGGTTTACCTGAAGAGGTGATTGGGGTCACCCGCTCCTCTGGACAACGATGTCAGGAAAATGTATTAGTTGGAGGAGGATTAATATTCATGGGATTCATTCCGGTCGTTTCACGTTTTGTCATAGAAAAGTTTAATCATTTTTACAATGCGGTGACATACAGCATTGTGCAGTCAAAATTCAGAGAGAAATAAATCTGCATTGAAGCCCAATTTCATTAGTCAAAATTGAAGATGCCAGACCTATAAAGAAAGGTTTCCAATCGTTTGAATGATTTGTCTAATTCTTTGACTGGCTACTCTGACATGCAGGTTGTCAATGAAAATGCACAAGTTAACATAATCAAGTCAGAAGTTTCCCAACGTCATTGTTGTTGAGCTCACTGAACCGAATTCATGTACATTTCACATCAACAGTGTATGACACATGAATTTTTAACAATTTTGTGTGGAAAGAATTTTGCAACATTCAAGCGTTTGAGATATCAAGAAAAAGTTTGGAACTGCAGAAGAAATGAACTGGAGAAGAAGAAGGCTTTGTTGTGATTTTCTGCAGTTTTGCTTGGAAATAAATAACTGCTTGGAAAAATAAATAAGTAAATCACTTGGAAATGATAATAATGGATTATTGTAGATAAACGAATGCAAGCATATGACGTTTCTTTTTGTTTTTCAAGCCGGTAATGATCCCGACCAGTCATGCAATAGCCCATGAACAATCATATTCTCATCTAAGTAATGGCAATGGGCCGGAGGACCATAGCCAAGAAATTTTCAAAACTAAATTATTCTCTCCCGAAGTATTTATGCCACAATAAAAGAAAGATGAAGTGTAGGTACAGAGTTGCCAACGTTTCGGGTCCTGACCTTTTCTCAATGCAGTTGACTTGTATCTCGTAGCAGGCAAGTGCAAAGTAGGCATCAAGGCAGATGTTCGTAGCATCTCATTTTATAGTCAACTGCCTTGAGAAAGGGTTAGGACCCAAAACGTTGGCAACTCTGTACCTAAACTTTACCTTTCTTTTATTGTGGCATAAATACTTCGGGAGAGAATAACTTAGTTTTGAAAACTTCTTGCATATTCGCATAAGGGGGGAAATTTAGAGTACTCCTGGTATCAAAAGGAATGCCATTCAGGCATCGTTCTTAGAAAAGACTCGTTCTTACCTGCTCATGTAAAGTCTAACTATGTTAGGAATAGCATTAATACTATAAGCAAACGGTCCAATGACCCCGAACTCAGAAAAGAGAACCTTTCCAAATTTGAAAATATCTTAGAAAATAATGGCTACAACAAAAAATATACGAATATAAGTATTTTAAGGAAGCAAAGTAAAGCACGTCAAGATGGGAATGTAAATTTCAAGCTACCGTATGTTATTGATCGCTGCAACCGTAAGTTTAATAAATTAATTAAGAAGTATAGCTTACCACTAAGTTTGACAAATGAGTATGGCTGTAATTCAGCGTCTTTTCTAAAAAATAGTAACAATAATAAATCTTGCGACTGTAGTATTTGTAAGGACTTAGTAAGCAGTAAATATACTTGTAGAAACCGCTTAGTAGTGTATCAGTACATACATTATGTGTACATTGCGGAGAATTTTACATCGGCAAAACAGCGAGGATGCTAAAAGCCAGACATCAAGAACACAAAAGAGCTATAGAAAATAAAAGCATCACCAGTGCCTTATACCAACATCTGCAAGATAAACACAATGGAGAGGGCAGCATCGGGAATTTTCAGGTCGGTCTCATTAGCAAACTGTTCAACACACGAGACACAACAATAACAGTAGCCAAAGCAATCATACACTTGAAGCCTACAATAAGCAGGAAATATGAACTGCCACATTACAATCTGACTTCACAATTAGACATGCATTCATACAGACATCACAATTCTTAATATCACTCACTCTTCATATATCTTCCTTCACACGGCTTGTTTGGCCCGTAACGCTATTGTAAGATCGACCAATGAAGGCGCTGGACGCCGAAGATCTGTCTATTTAAGTATTTTACTTTTGGAATATTACTTCGACCTAAAACTACTCGGGGAGTTTTGCTGCTATCGTTTCGGTAAAAAAAATGACTGAGTTTTGCTCTTCTCTCGTTGTGTAAAACAGAAGTGTAATTGATGTTAACATGTTGCCGTTGCGAGGTTGTTGATCTTTAAAGGGTGGCATTCTGCACATAATGTAGGTGGGTCAACGATAAAGGGATGCTGATTGGTTGCTTCGATGCCTGTTTCATTACCTTTTATGATGTGCAAAAGAAATGTAAACCTGTTAGGGTAATTCATCATTTTTAGTTCGCTTGCCTGTTTTACTAGGGTCATTCCATAAAATCGTGACAGGGATGTTCAAAAATAAAAGTAAACACACGTTTCAACTAATATCGTAGCAGTCAACTTTTCTGATTTTCAGAAGTATATGATCCCTTTTTCCACATCAATATCAAGATTTAATGAAATTTATCAAGAAATTGCACCAATCAAAATTTATTTTTTTTCTGTTTTTAGCCTTTTTTGGCACATTATTGAGTTTTGTAATTTGATGTGAAAAAACAGTCACTTGAGGCTAAGCGACATTTTTAGCAAAAGTTGATCATACTTTATTATAATACGAAGCAAAAAAGAATGAAAAAATCAATTATTGTGAATATACAGACCGTTGAATAACGCCGTTTGTCACAAAATGTTCGATTATGTCTGTTATCTAATATGTAAGTAATATTTTGATCATTGACTACCACGTCTATCAAAATCTTACTAGAGGTTTCCTTGATTTCAACCGACTATGATGTATACAGTTAGAGCACAAAAGAGGGTAATTAACAGGAATTTCCATTTCAACTATCGGTGTCCGTGGCGCAGTGGTTGCGTACTTGGACTATCGATCTCATGGTCCAGAGGTCGAACCCGGAAAGTGTCACTGGAAGTCGGCAGGAAGGGCATCCGGACTACAAAGCACCTCAACGCTCCTAACAAAGTCTGACTTCAGTCAGCACCGTCCAAGGCCCCAGTAGGGTTAAAAAGTGACGTAAAATCCGTAAAAAAAACTATCTGGCAGAGATAGGTGAAAATAGTTACTTTCACTGGCTATCCATGACAGAAAAAATTGCTTTTGATAAACTCGATCTTATATTCTGATATTTCCCGCTAGAATTTTCTGTCCGTTTTTGTTTTTAGTTTTTCGTTTATTCTGGCAATTTATGATTTACATAGGCTACATTAAAAGACTGAAATGTCATCGAAGCAAACATTCGAACTTCGAATTTCTAAGCTGTTTAAATTCGAACTTGTTAAAAGACTCACAGGAAAACCTTGAAGTTAAAAACAGCAAAGCACCTTCGTTTCTGTCCATCTCCAATGACAGAGGGTTGAATTTTCAGCATTCTTCGAAGCATGCTGGAGACGCCTTGACATCATTCCCTTTGAGATGGATTATGCTGTTCCAATGTATGACATGTATTATTCCATAAATTTCCTGGAATCATGGTGACATCTGCTCGTATTTGTGATTGATTTAGAACATGCTGAATATGATGTTTGACTCATTATACAATGCACAATGCTAAATCACTTCTTTGAATGAACATCATCAATCACTTGAATGACAAGAAACATGAAATTTATCTCTAGCAATTTTTTCATGAAATATGTCGACGATTCAGAATATCATGCTTGACTGGTAATTCATATCCAGGTTTCACAAATTGACTCTGTATCATCAGTCATCCATATCGATGAAATTGAGGCAATAATTTAAATTGAATTTGAAGCTCAATATGGTAAAATGTAAATCCTTGTTAGTCAAGAGAGCTGGCAATGCCCTCATTATAAATGATAGTCTACCGAACGTGAAATCTGTCGATGAACTTTCGATTTTAGGTGCTACTTTTAATACTGCGGGTACCTGGAGTGCACATGTAGACAAAACCGTAGCTACAGCTTCCCGTCGTCTATGTGTTATTTGCCTCATTCGTCGCTTCGTGCCTCCCTCCAGTTGAAAATTCATGTATTTCTGTTTAATCCGGTCGGTAATGGAGTATCGCGCACCTCGGTTCGTTTCTCTAAATTCCACTGACTCCAAGCACCTCGATTCTGTCCAACGGCGACTCAAAAATATCATTGACTCTATGTCTTGTGAACCCATTATCCTACCAAGTTTTCGTGATGGCCTCATTGACTTGTGCTTGCGCTTCCTGCAGAAGGCATGTCACTTGATCACATATTGCACGATAAATGCCTCTCTCACGATCTGGCAGGTTTTTGCTCACTCAAAGGCGCATTGTCAGACGCAGCAATACTTTCCTTTTGTATGTCTGCTCTATGCATAGAAATAAACTGTTTATCTGAAGTTCGCTAGAATGGAAATTGACTCAAGGTCGCGGCACATCCGGGGAACTAAGTTGGAGCATGAAGAACCAATTAAAAGCTTCGATTTACTCATGTGACTGATTCTAGCCCAATGATACAGACGTTGGCAGGTGCATCTAAGTGAAAATGCGTGCGATTTATGTGCCGTTATTGTGCATTGCATGAAGCTTTATTTCCATTCTAGAGGTTTTATTGTTGTCAATTTCTATGGCTCTATGTATAGCCTAATTATTACACCATATGCTAATTACTTATGTAAAGCTCACTTCAATTCTCGGAATAACTTCATGCATTGTATTGATTTTCATTTGAAAATTAGACGCTTTGTCATAATACTTGCAAAAATGTGGGCTTCGGAGATCTAGCTTCTATAGCCTATAATAACACGCTATCAGTCTCTTTTTCTGCTGTTTCTATTCAGGCCAAATTGCCAATTTACCTGCAGCGGTGTGGAAGTCTATTATGAGTATCAGGATATTGATCTTGTTGTACTAAAATTGATTTTTTTGGAAATTATTTGATATTTTCTAAAATTGATATTTTTAATATTTGACTGTTAGTAATTGATACAAAAGTCACTTTTCATGATCAATGTCCCCTCAATCTATCTTTTACTTTGCAAGCATTAAGCAGACACCACTGTAAACTAGCACCTCCTAAAATCGAAGAAACCTGCATCCTAAAGCGCCAGACACTAGAATTTTAGGAGGTTGCGTGAAATAGAATGTTGACTTACTAAAGAGAACAATAACCTGAGTGTGCTAGCCTCCTAAAACGCTTTACTTTAGGATTTTTTATTAGTTACGAATAGTGTCCTGCTTTAGTGTGTGATTTAGGAGGTGCTAGCTTAGAGCGAGGACATTATTAACAGTCCCCTAGGACCTTGCACCGGTCTCGACAATGGCTCACAGGTCTGAAGGTCCATGATCAGTCTATGAACACTCACATTCATCTTGGCTTGTTGATTGGATTGCCTAAGTAACGAGCAGTGTTTTATTGGCTGTCCAATGCAACTGAACAAACTATTTTAATTATTGAACCATTGATTTGATAATGTGCTTTATCAATGCAATGACAGTTGGGCCTATCATTAAAGAATGACTTGTTTTCTTTTACAAAGCATCTTTATGTAAGTAATGAAGTGAGGATTCTTCTTACACTCTCACAACGCATATTCATTTGTGAATATAGGTAGGCCTACACATGCAGACTACAGCCTTCAAATGTCTGTTCTGTGGTTTGACTTTGAATAGATGAATGATTACGACTCAAAACACAATATCATCCTTTCCATGGGTAATCAGCGGCAATGTTTAATTAATGATTTATCGCAATCAGTGAACGTCACGTGTGTGAAATTAGCAGCACGGATATTCCCACTATATCATAAATTTAATGTGCAACTCTCGGTGGAAGAGTAATCGTCGATTAAAAAAAGGAGTTGGTAAGGATAGTTAGCCGTACCAGTGACATAATAAGAAAAAGTATCTGTCACACTCATTTATAAATGAAAGAAGCCAACTAATCGACTTTTTTTAAGTCGTTTTTCGGCATGAAGGAGTGCTCGGATGGGAAAACGGAGGGCAGATTCGGATTCTACGTACAATTTTGGGTTAGGGAGGTTGCTTCCAGCTCAATCGGAGAGAAAAAGTGCTGATCCCCCCTCCTGTCAGACTTCCAACTTTGGTTCTAGATATGGTAGAAAGTCGTGCAATAGCTCATTTGAAAGCTAAGAGTGAGAAAAATGCAGTGGAAGAAACGGCGTGTCTCTACGTTCGTTCGTATGAACGTGCCCAGTTGTGCCAGCCCTCACACAGCCCCAACTCTGCCTGGAATCCACAGAAATGCGGATTTAGCTCCGCAGTCGCACCGATTCCCCATCCCCTACGAAGCATCAGACTTTTCATTTCTCTGTTCCTATTGAATGACTGACGATTCCAATCAGCCAAACAGAGCACGCAGGGCAAATGTCATCAATTCCAGTGTTATATCCAAATAGATGTTCAAGAGATGTTACGTACTGCATGCAAGAAAACTCAAACTAGCAAACCAATAAACATCTCGGAACAATGACGAATTCATTCAATTGTTCATATTCGATAGAAAACACCTTTCATGGATGCTTAGATGTAAGAGAGATGATTGCTGAATGGATTGACTGGCAGTTGTCTATCGCTGCTTTCTATTTGTCACTTGTTTGGAAGAATAAACTAGAGATTCTTTCCATTTCGCATTGATGAGGCATTTCATGGCAAATTTTTCCAAATTCAAGTAATCAATTTGGTTGCCTTCAGTGTAGAGTCTGACTTCTAGTGCAGCAAGAAGCATCTGTCAGGTTTGAATCTTCATGATTTCAAATTGACTGATATAAAACAATCTCCAATCATGAGAGGCATATAACCTTATAGCAGCTTCATTTGGCCGTTGATTTGACTTTGGAATTAGGAGGACATCCCAACAAGCTGCCAGACATCGGTATGCACCCGGCATTGTCGCAGAAACGTGTTCGAGTGCGATGACAATTTACGTGAATTTGCCAAATCACAACAAGGCACACATGAGCAATGCATTAACCTGCAACAAATTCCATCAGCTTCAACAGTGAGTTAATCTTAAAGAGAGATACGTAGCCTATTTGTATCTCAAAATTTCAGAAAAATCTAGTTCGTGGAGCCCCTTGAATTTTCCAGTTGAATTAACGTGTCTTTTCAGAATACATTGACATGCGCATAGTCCATAGTCCATGCATATGGTCTAGGCATATGCCACAGTAATCCAAGCACGTTAATCCAATGAAATTGAGGCTGCCAATTGAAATCAGACAATAGAATGTGTTGTAAATTCCTATCATGCTGCTCAGTGCAGCCTCCATATTTCCCTAATCATCTGAATTACCTCATGCATATTAAAAACGAGATTTCTGCATTTATAAAAGAAATCTTATTCTGGTTCATCAGAATTCAGGCTTAAATTCGCAATACATTCAGTAGAAAACTTCTCTTCTTGCCCCTCGAGACTAGCTCTGGCCGTGAGTATTGAGGGAAAGGTATCTCTTACCCAAAATGCGACATGGTTTATATATCTCTGGGGATTTATTTACGGGTGGAGTGCAGTGCCTCGGCCGATGTTTATTGTGTCTGAAATTAGAAACTTCTCGGATTCTATTACATGATAGCTTTTAATCATGGTCTTATAAACAAAAGGATGACTTTAAAGGCTTTCTCGAATTCGAACAGAAAAATCAATCGATGGGGCTAGTGACAAAAGTGACGACAAAAGTGGCTAGAGAGCTGTAGAAATAATCTGCCTGAGACAAATATTAATCAGATGCTCTGAAATCTCGGCACGTAGTTCTAGTTAATGCTTTGCTTTAAGGAACTTCATATGTTCAAACTCTAGGTAAAAACAATTTAAGACCGGATAATCGAGATGTAAAACTGTTAGTTAAAATAGTGCGCTAGTTTGTTCATAGTAAACTGTCCTTAGATAATGCACGTGGATGTCTGCATGTGTATACGCATAAACATTGAAAAAGTTTGGCAAAATATAGTACTTCTTCACATCTTTGCGCCCAACATGTCTCAAAAAAGTTGCTGATGCGGTCGAGAAAATTATTTAAAATAAAGTTTTAGAAATTCAAAAACATTATGCGAACGTGAGGCTAAAAGAATGCACATGACATCGATCACTTCTAGAAGAAAATAATTTTCGCGAGGATTAAGAGGAGATATTGAGATATTGTTGGAAGCGTGGAACGCAAATCCTGGTTTATTATCATTATCTTGCGTAATGACGCATTGCCTTCCTTTCTGAATGATTCAATCCAATTCTTTCCATATCGTTTCTGTGGCTACTTTATTTCTTTGAAAGTTGGGGGAGTATTTCAAGAAAATGTACTTCCTGTTGCAGTAGCATTTCTAGGAATGAAAGAACTCGAGGTTCGAGCTATGAACTTGCTTTTTGATGGAACGGAATGTATACCGTGCGGTGAATGTCTCGCAATCATTGAAAAGTTTAAAAATGTCATTTGTGAATCTTTTTCCTTTTTGTACATTATATAAGCATTTAGCAGTAGAAGCTGAATAATGCGCATGAATATTCCGTATTTCTAGAACCAAGTGCATGTACGTCCAGCCACCATGATACGAGAGAGGTAATGGTCTGTTAGATCCACATATGGCATCCTAAAATCGCTTTGCTTGATTGTAGGAGGCTTTTCATAGCTCTGATTTCTGCCTCCCGGAAGATGCTCCTGAATAGCACCTGCTTTATCGACAGTATTGAGAATAGGCTGCACTCTTAATCGAGAAAAGCACTCCCTTGAATTTCTGCAGATCCGTTAGTTAATTAAAGGGAAAAAACGAGCTTTTACTTGACGTTTCGGGTCCAGACCTTTCTTCACAGAGTATAAAACAGGCGCATATGACATGCTACTTGGACATAAATATGTAAAAGCTTAATAAAAATCTATATGGCGCGACCTGTGTTCTCCTACAAGCCAGCAAGCTCATGACGACGATTCATAGATGGAAATCTGCCCTGAACCGTACTTCGCGCTCTCTGAAGGATATTCACATCAAAATCATCAAGGTCAACAGCAGTACAATCACGAAGATGCACACTCAATGCACTCTTACTAATAGTACTGAGAAAGCAGACGTCTTTTTTGTCTGTGAATTTGATGGCCAATACACCGTTTTCGTTCTGCTTGAATATGGAAAACACTGGTACTTGCCTTTACTATCGCAATTCCGGTGGTATTGCGGTCAAGCGAATTGCACCGCGAACAACAGGTGTTTCGAGTCATGAGATATTCACAAAACCGAACGCTTTTATGCCAATTATCAATATGCATGATGTATCCTTGATCATGTATAGAAGCTCTTGAAAGAAGATAAACGACAATTTTTGCTTTTTGAGAT